>WNWK01021681.1:0-33734 GCA_009830355.1 Cherax destructor | reverse complement strand
GGGGGGGCTCGGAAGGAAGAGTGTGAACTGAAGAAATAGGGGGAGATGTGTTCGATGAGGGTAAGGGTGGGGGCCGACCCAAAGGGACGCTGTTGTGTTTTGAAGTGACAATCCGGCCGCCCTCCCTTCCTGTACAGTTATTGAGGGTTTGGCTTATTGATATGTGAAGAGGTGTGTTTGGAATGTATATATTTTTAATATAAGTAAATAAATGTATTTTTGTATAAGTAGGAATTTTTGTGTAGAACTTTCTGATACCCTAACCCATTGAAGCACTAAACAATGGTTTAACATCAGCTATGTTTATGGGGATAGACCTGGAAGGCCTAGTTTTACAGGTGTTTTGTGTAACTTTTACCCTTCGCCCTTAGACAAGGCATTAGGCCTCAGGTAAACCCCAATTTCTGCATAACACAACTATACACTTGTTACAATCTAATATCATCATATAATAATTTTAACAGTATATTATCATCATATTGTAATTTGAAAACAAATTTTAACTAGAATAAACTAAATAAATTTCTCTAATATTATGTACATAGTCTATAAGTCACTAGATTAAGCTGCCCCAAATGCCATGACATGTCAGTGGCTCTCCTTGCACTCAGTTTATATTGCAACTACCAATACCTATGTAATCTGAAATGAAAAGAAATTTACTTTACTTTAAAAGCCATAAATGAAATTGAAAGAAACCCAAAGTATTTCTTTTCTTATGCCAAATCAAAGTCGAGAACAACATCCAGTATTGGGCCCCTACTTAACCGGGATGGGTCCTACACAGATGACAGCAAGGAAATGAGTGAGTTACTAAAGTCCCAGTATGATTCAGTTTTTAGTGAGCCGCTAACCAGACTGAAAGTCGAAGACCTAAATGAATTTTTTTAAGAGTGCCACAGAACTTGGCAGACTGATGCCTATCTGACATTACACTGACGCCAAATGACTTCGAAAAGGCAATAAATGACATGCCCATGCACTCCGCTCCAGGCACAGACTCATGGAACTCCGTGTTCATCAAGAACTGCAAGAAGCCCCTATCACGTGCTTTTAACATCCTATGGAGAGGGAACATGGACACTGGGGTCGTCCCGCAGTTTCAAAAAACAACAGACATAGCCCCACTCCACAAAGAGGGCAGTAAAGCAATAGCAAAGAACTACAGACCAATGGCGCTAACTTCCCATATCATAAAAATCTTTGAAAGGATTCTAAGAAGCAAGATCGCCACTCATCTAGATACCCATCAATTACACAACCCAGGGCAGCATGGGTTTAGAGCAGGTCGCTCCTGTCTGTCCCAACTACTGGACCACTACGACAAGGTTCTGGATGCTCTAGAAGACAAACATAATGCAGATGTTATATACACAGACTTTGCAAAAACCTTTGACAAGTGTGACCATGGTGTAATAGCACACAAAATACGTGATAAAGGAATAACAGGAAAAGTTGGTAGATGGATCTATAATTTCCTAACAAGTAGAACACAAAGAGTAGTAGTAAACAGAGTAAAGTCTGAGGCAGCTACAGTGAAAAGCTCTGTTCCACAAGGCACCGTACTCGGTCCCATCCTGTTCCTCATCCTCATATCGGACATAGACAGGGATATAAGCCACAGTGCTGTGTCTTCCTTTGCAGATGACACCCGAATCTGTATGACAGTGTCCACCGTTGAAGACGCTGCAAGACTCCAAGCAGACATAAACCAAATCTTTAAATGGGCTTCAGAAAACAATATGAAGTTCAATGATGAGAAATTTCAATTACTCAAATATGGAAAACGTGAGGAAATTAAAATCTCATCGGAGTACAAATCAAATTCCAACCACACAATAGTGCGAAAAACTAATGTCAAAGACCTGGGAGTGATCATGTCAGAGGATCTTACCTTCATGGACCATAACACCGTAGCAATCGCTTATGCTAGAAAAATGACAGGATGGATAATGAGAACCTTCAAAACCAGGGATGCCAAGCCCATGTTGACACTTTTCAGGTCGCTTGTTCTATCTAGGCTGGAATATTGCTGCACACTAACTGCACCTTTCAAGGCAGGTGAAACTGCTGACCTAGAAAGTGTGCAGAAAACCTTCACGGCACGCATAACTGTGATAAACCATCTCAATTACTGGGAATGCTTGAAGTTCCTAAACCTGTACTCCCTAGAAAGCAGGCGGGAGAAATTCATTATTATATACACGTGGAAAATTCTCGAGGGGTTAGCACCAAACTTGCACACGAGAGTCACTCCGTACGAAAGCAAAAGACTCGGCAGGCGATGTAACATCCCCCCAATGAAAAGCAGGGGTGCCACTAGCACGTTGAGAGACAACACAATAAGTGTCAGGGGCCCAAGACTGTTCAACTGCCTCCCAGCATACTTCAGGGGATTACCAACAAACCCCTGGCTGTCTTCAAGCGAGCACTGGACAGGCACCTAAGGTCGGTACCTGACCAGCCAGGCTGTGGTTCGTACGTTGGACTGTGTGTGGCCAGCAGTAACAGCCAGGTTTATCAGGCTCTGATCCAACATGAGGCTTGGTCCCAAACCAAGCCGCAGAGGCGTTGACCCCTGGAACTCTCTCCAGGTATACTCCAGGTATAGTATTCAGTGGTGTTTTGGTGGTAATCAATGGTGTTTTAGGAGTTTTCAATGGTGTTTTTGGTAGTAATCGATGGTGTTTTTGGTAGTATTCAATAGTGTATGAGAGTGTTTGTGGTATACAAATGTTGTATGAGAGTGATTTGAAAGTATGATATGGAGATGGTGGTGATCGTGAGTGTAGATTGGTGGATGTATTTAATGAAAATGTGTAAGTGTGAGTGAGAATGTAATTTAGCGTTTGAGTTAGAAATGTTAAATGTTATTCGGGAGTATTCAATGGTGATTTTGGGAGTATTCAATCGTGTTTTGGAAGTATTCAATGGTGTTTTGGGAATATTCAATGGTGTTTTTGGGAGTATTCTATGGTGTTTTTGGGAGTATTCAAAGGTGTTTTGGTAGTATTCACTGGTGTTTTGGGAGTTTTCCGTGGTGTTTTTGGGTGTATTCAATGGTGTTTTGGGAGTAATCAATGGTGTTTTGGGAGTATTCAATGGTGTTTTGGGAGTATTCAATGATGTTTTTGGGAGTATTGAATGGTGATTTGGTAGTATTCAATGGTGTTTTGGAACTCGATCATTATGGTATAAGAGGCCACGCACTTGCATATTTCAAATCCTACCTTACTAATAGGTATCAGTATGTCACCATCAAAGACTCAACCTCATCAACACGACCACTTGATACTGGAGTACCACAGGGAAGTGCCCTTGGTCCCCTGCTCTTCCTCTTATACATCAATGATCTTCTCAATGTATCACAACACCTGAAACCAATTCTCTTTGCTGACGACACAACTTGTCATCTCCCACACAAATCTTGCCTCACTCAACACCATTGTTAACGAGGAGCTACTAAAAATATCTACTTGGATGGCAGCCAATAAATTTACACTTAACTCTGATAAAACCTTCTATATCATGTTTGGTAACAGAGCAGGTGTTGCACAACTGTACATTAAGATCGACAACACTCTTATAGCTAAACATAATGAGGGCAAATTCCTGTGCCTACACCTTGACAGCAACCTAAAATTCAGCACCCATATCCAACACATAACAAAAAAAGTATCCAAAACTGTTGGGATTCTCTCCAAGATACGCTACTACGTGCCACAATCAGCCCTACTTACACTATACTATTTACTCATCTATCCCTACCTCACCTATGCTATTTGTACTTGGGGATCAACAGTAGCAACACACCTAAAGCCAATAATAACCCAACAAAAAGCTGCAGTAAGAATTTTTTTTTTTTATTGAGTGTAACACATGATATACAAAGACTGTCACACAATACGTGTACATACAGTAAGCATCCAGGGTACATACAGTAAGCATCCAGGGTACATACAGTAAGCATCCAGGGTACATACAGTAAGCATCCAGGGTACATACAGTAAGCATCCAGGGTACATACAGTAAGCATCCAGGGTACATACAGTAAGCATCCAGGGTACATACAGTAAGCATCCAGGGTACATACAGTAAGCATCCAGGGTACATACAGTAAGCATCCAGGGTACATACAGGGAGCATCCAGGGTACATACAATGGAAACAGTTGTCTAACGACTTGTTCCACAAAACCCAAGACCCGTGGAACTCAGAAACTTTATATACATTATATATAATAAACACAACAGTCATGTAGAATACTAGTGATGACACAAACTTAGCGAAAAAATTATTTTGCGTAGACTACATTATCAAGAAAACCCCTACTTACAATACAACACAATCTATCCCCCCCCTCCCCCCCCCGAAAGGCGAGGCATCAAAAACAGCTTGTTGTCGCAAGACATTAACACAAAGGTCTTAGTGAAAGAAAATAATTTCCATACATAGCATTAATTATGTAAAATTTAATGATAAAAGCTCTATAATACCAGCTTTCACTTAGCAAAAAGAAGAGACCCAAACATAAGTACAAGAACAACACAAGAGACAATAACCATGAACAACACAAGAGACTAAACTCTTTCCAAAGCACATAACACTACGCTACGTAAAACCCCTGGGGAAATCCCAGCACAATCAACACAATAAACATTTTCATTTTTTATATGTATAATTAAACACACAAAATTTAGTACTAAAAACACTGGCAACACAATATACAATACTTCAAAGCTTGAAGAAATAAAAGTACAGAAAGTTGATTCACACGCCCGTACACAATTGCATATAGAACAAAATTTATATTTGAAACCACAAGAGTATATGCTAATAAAATGAAAACCCAAACCTATTGCCTTTTTTTTTCTTTCTTTCTTTCTTCTTTTTCTCTTACACCAACATGACATACAGTAAACCCATAACTCGTGACTTTAACCCATTAAGTGAACAGTGTTACCTAAATGAAACCCCAAAAATTACAAGTAACATCAATACTGGTACACACAACGAAAGAATTACATAACAGCGAATTGTAGTCTAGTAAGCAGTGCTTTCGCTTAAACTCTGTACAATCTTTAATCGAGACAACATACAATTATGTCATGTTACAACCAATAACTCCAAACCCCTTGCCAGACAAAACCTGGCACTGAAATAAACACCTCCTAATAATGCGCAATATGCAAATAAGGACATCATTACACTACAAAATACCGTGACCTTACTCTACGGGTTCCACCATACCAGATTTCATTACAAACCTATTCATACGATATACCAGAAGGGCGTTGCAAACCAAGAGTCTTGCAACCCCCCTCCCCGGGCAAACCTTCACTCCTGCACCGTCATTAAAACAAACCCTATACGCTTAAAGGTAACCAAAAGAAAAGGGGAAAAAAACACACACAAACCCCTGCTACCCAACTCTATGCTCTGAGTCAACCGTCTATGCTCTGAGTCAACCTGCCCCATAAAGTAGGGCAAAGTCCCCCGTCTACCCTCACCCTAAATATACAGTGGTCCCTCGGTTTTCGCCGAAAATTCGTTCCAGAATGCTGCTCAAGTGCCATTACCGAACGAATTTACTTCCTTAAGAAATAATGTCACGTAGGTTAGTCTATTTCAGACCCCCAAAAATACACTTGCAACAGCACTTACGAAAATACACTTACATAAAAGTTCGAGTATGGAGATGCATGTAAACCGAGGGACCACGTACTCTAAATAAGCCCCCCCCTTTTTTTTTATTATATAAACAGCACGCATACAAAACCCTACCCCCGCCTACAAAAAGAAACAGTCACCAGCGTCCATGCAATATGTATCGATAGTCAAGCCTCCTTCCAACCCAAAACTACCCCAAAAGTTCCCCAATCCTTAACTCCCTATATGATTGATTAAAAGCAGTATCCCAAGCTCTCCCATACACCATTCTATTTCTGCACTTCATCCTATAAACACATGCCGAAAGAGCCCTAACCCTTTCCCCTGCACCCAAATCCCGGAATCTCCATGATCCACACACAAAATTCACAAGACAATACATGAGGCCTCTTCGCATCCTATCATCAAAATTGAGATACCCCCTCCCCCCAAAAGGCAAAGCGCCCTCCCAATCAACTCCCTCACTGGCCCCAAGGTTTCACAAAAGTACACTTCGTGCAGCGTAGTATCCAGATCCCCACATCTTACACACACACCATCTTTCACTAAACCCATTCTCAATAAAGACACCGGGGCCCCTACGGTCTAATTTTTTTTTTTTTTTTCATTCGATTTCGTTCATTTTTTTTATACGTAAAGAAGCGCCTTTGTAGTTGACTTGTATAAATTTTCAAAAAGATCGCCCAACAAACAACTGAGAAAAAAAATATTTATCAAATTTTTACCAAACAAAACATATAATAAATTCTGTAGTCGTAGTGGGACTTGTTGAAGCTGTTATGGCTTCACCTACGCATAAAACAATGCTAATCTGAAATTGTTGTGATTAGCTTTCTGTAATTTATCCCTATCTTCATGCTTAAAAAAAATAAAGTTTGTGTTTTTTTTACATGTTGAAAAATATCTGACATTTTACCTCACATAAATCAAAACCTAATTACGATATCTCAAAAAGCTAATCAGTATTAATTAAAACAACCTTTCTTTTATGTTGTCTGTGAGTTTCATTTCATTCCTATGATTATTAACGGTTGCAGGTCAGTATATAGATGAATAACTTACTTCTGAGATAATCCGCCCGGAAGGTCGCGCAAGGGAAAAAAAAAAAAAAAAAAAAAAATTCCAGGAGCAAAATAGCATTTTTCTCAGCTTTATCTTGCATTACGAGTGTATATCATAGTTAGCCCTGTTCGTTTTCTTTAATACAAGTCCCCTAGAGTGAGAACGGAACCCCCCAGGAATACCCACACCAAGTGATATACTATGATAATTTGGAGGCGGTGCCAGGCGGCGATCATATTATGCCACATATTATTCATTCTGGAGTATTTACTATGGTTATTTGTTATTTATATTGCCTATTATGTCATAATAGATCAATTGTGATATTATAATAGCGTTATAATGAAGCATAGTTCCCGGCTATCCTGAGTCAGGAATTTCTGCTGACGCAATCAAATGTTCCTGATTGGCTGGAATTCTTCTTATAAGCTCCGCCCACTCTGTTATGATGCCAAATCGTCAATTATTATATAATAATAATAATAATAATAATAATAATAATAATAATAATAATAATAATAATAAGTAAGAATACTACAAGAAATTAAAGAAAAAAATCGGGAAAAAAAATACGAAAATTCACGAACTGTCAGCCGGCCTACTTCGGTTGTTGGCGTCACCATATGTGTTATAAACGACCATAATTCCTTGTAGGAATGTCGTAGAACAATGATTCTTGTACCATTGTGTAGCCAGAGAGTTACTCTATTTTTCAATATGTTTAACTCAATTTTCAATTTTTTTTTTTTTAAATTTTCTTGCGCACCCCGCTAACCTGAGAGGCCCCTTAGATGCCACGGCACCATGTAAAAATCTATACATGAACTCCCGATCCCTTGACCTCAGCCGCAACTTTTTTAACCCCCTCCCCAGATCTCCGCCCAACCATACATGGGAAAAATAGACTCACATTCTATCACCGGGTGAGTTCCCCCCAGACTACCCAGCCTACCAACTAACAAACTCCTCAAGATGTCCTTACAATACCCCAGAGCCCTGTCCTCCCACAATTCGCTCATCTCCCGAAGTACCTCCCCCCCCCACACCCTCTTCCCCATTCGCACCAGCCTCTTCTAAGGTACAAGCACAACAGTCTGCGTTCTAACCAGATTAATCCCAAACCCCCCAAATTCACCCTGTTACGCACAACATCGCGCCCTAACCAATGCCTCCCACCAGCCCACACATACTTAAATACCATCCATTTCAAAGCATCCACATCTGCCTGCAACAAAGGGAATATGGTGGCTACATACCACAGCTTACTATAAACCATACTATTCACTATTATCACCCTCTGCCGTAATGTCACCTCCTTCGCTCTCCAAACCTGCAGCCGATCCGTCGCCCCCTGCACTACCCTACGTGAATTCATTTCTCTTGCCAGTCGACAGTCCTTCGTAAATTCCACCCCACATATCTTTACGCTATCTACGACATGCCAGCCCTGACCTCTGCCCAACGTCCCTCCCACCCACGTACCTACCTCCATTAATTTTGTCTTGCTATCATTTATTCTCATCCCCGTCGCTCCACAAAACACACGTATGATTCCCCCAACGTTTACCAACCCCTGCTTCGAACCCACGAGCACCGTGGTATCGTCCACGTACCCCACGATGCCCGTGCATTCCTCAGCCTCTACGACATTCATCCACACCCCTACCTCAACTAATCTGTAAAATGGGTCCTGTAAACATAATATCTGCGAGAGGGGACAACCCTGTCACAGACCCCTACCCATGGTAACCAATCCCCCCAATCTTCCATTCACTTGTACCCTGACACACGCTCCCCCATACATCATCTCTACCCACTTCACAATTTCCTCCCCAAAACCCTGCTTTCTCATTACATCATACAGAACATTCCTTTCCACACTATCATACGCCCCCTTCCAGTCCAACGCTAAAATCCCTCCCATCCCATATGAGACGTAATCTTTAATACGCTCAAGACCATTTACCACACTCCTACCTGGGATCCCACACTGCCCTTCTGCAATTACCTTCCCCAACACCCTCTTTAACCTATTACCTAATATCTTGTAGTCCGCATTCATTAAAATTATGGGCCTATAATTACTCATTGTGTCCCCCCCCCTTTCCTTTCCTTACTAAAACTACAGCCCAGTGCCACTTCCTCCCCCCAATCCTTCAGACTTCATACAATTCATCAAGCACACTAGACAGTCCCTCACCATATCACAATTCTCCCTATAAAATTCATTCGCAATACCATCTATTATTGGGGAACTCCCCTTACTCAAACCTTCCACCACCACCCACACCTCTTCCTCACTAATTACACCCCCCATAGCCTCCCGATCCCGCTCCCCCAACCTCCCGTGGATTCCCTCCAACAAAAGATTCGTATACTCCAACTCCACATCCACACTGCTCATATAATTTGCAAACCATTTATCCACAAATACTCCTACCGCTTCCATGCCACGTATCACCATACCTTGCTCATAACATTCCAGATGCTGCTCCACCTCCATGCATTCAATCGTCCGAGCTTCATGCCTTTGCCTACAATGACTTAAAATGGTTTTTTACGGCCTATCGCCCTCCAACAGATCATTCATACCTGCTTTCATACGACACGCCTCGAAACGCTCTATTTGTATGTCCCATAACTTGTCCTTTAAGACACGGATTTCCCCCATGTCACGTTGACCACCCCTCTCATAAGAACCCTGCAACTGCCCCTCCACATACTTCTGCAAACTGAACCTCCACCCCACCTCCTCCCTACTTAACTTCTGATAAAAATCCCTAATTTGCGGCTTGCCCTTGTTCGTCCACCACTCCAACAAGTTATCCTGCCTCCTACTCCTCTCCCATAACCTCCCCCACCAATCTCTAAACTGCTTTCATTTATCCCCTCCCACTAATAATCCTACATTCAATTTCCAATAACCCCTATACCACTTTGCCACGCCTTCCCAATCTAACTCCACTAAAACCTCTCTATGATCCGAAAATCCCAAATCTATGGCTTAAACCCTACCCACCACTACCCTATCAGTTACGTAAATCCTATTGAGCCTCGCCGCATACCCCTTCCTAACAAAAGTATAATCAACAGGTCCCCCAACCCCAACCACATCCTTTAAACCCACACTTCCTAGTAAATCCCTTAAAGCTACAAGCTCGCACCCTGCCCCTCGAGGCTCTACATCCCTCTTTCTGATTACACAATTGTAATCACCTTCTACTACCACAACACCAGGCAGATCACGAAGGGCAAGAATAAAAAAATCCCATATAAAACCCACCTTTACCGTTCGTGACTGCTCTGCCGGCATAATGACACCTAAACAACAGACCCTGACCCCTCCCCAAGAATCCTCCACTCTAACCACCCTACCCCCCACATTCCTCCCAAACAATGAGTTGAAAAGGGCTTGACTCCGAAATCGCAACTGCCGCCCCGCCCTTGAGCTTACCAGACGACCCAGCAAACACCTTTTAACCTTTTATACTCAAATCTCTACCACACCTGTAGTTATGTTCCTGGATGAAGGCCACCTGCACGCCGAAATGGCACAAGGTGTACTCCAACCAGGTCCTCTTAGCTTCCTCTCTCATACCATTGGCATTTATGGTTAAACACTGAAATGCAAGTGCAAAGGTTTGCCCTTTGGCCGTGGAGGAGGCTGCGACCCAGACTTGCCCTTACACCCTCCCTTACTCACTGATTTCCCACCCTTGACAAAATCCTGACCCGTTAAGACACCTAAATCTTTCCGTGCAACCTCCACCAACGGCCGCTTACCCGTCCTCTGTGCAGGTGTTAGAATGTCATCACTATCGGACTGAGTACCTGATCTTTTACGGGTTTCCGCCACTACATCCATACTCTCATCTCTATCCGACTGATGCACCTCAGCTGCCACTATCTCACTTGTCAAAACCTGTTCAACCGGAGGTGCCCGAGCCGTAGCCCCTACCACGTCAACAACTTCCACCACAGCAACACTGTCCTCTCCAGGCAAAACTGGGAGGGGGTCCTCCATGATGCCTCTCAACACCTCTTCCAGCAGTAAATCCTCACCAGGCACAACAACCATTCCCTCCACAACACTCTCACTTAGAACCACAGGCTCCTGGGGCATAGTGTGGTACACCTCCCCTACCCCATCAACAATTTCACTCCACAAACATGGTCCTTGCTCTGCCTGAGGCACCCTCACCGGGGCCTCCCTCGCCCCCTGACCAGCCGGCTCCCTGCGAGCCGCCTCCTGTCTGGGTATCGCACGCCTCATGCTTTCCGCAGCTACATGGTCATATGCCCCACATAGCCGACATGTCCTCCGTTGCCCTGGGTATGTCACATATACCTGGTTCCGAAAATCAGGCATCACTACATATGAAGGGATTGGCTTATGAAGCGTCATCTTCAGAGAATATGTCCCTTTGTATAGTCCCAACAGGGGTCCCTCACTCCACTTCTCCACATTCACCGTATGGATCACTCCATACTCGCTGAAAATGCCACTAATGTCCACAGCGTCACACTCGAACGGGACATTCTTGACCTTTATCCAAGTATATGTCCTTGATACGTCCTTCAATCTAACTTGCATCGTCGAGTTTACTGTATACACCTGGTCTTGGTGTAGATCAACAAGGCATTCGTAGACTGCGGTTGTTAACAGTTTAACAAAGACTCGGTTGACGCCATTCAGTGCTACACCGTACAAATCCGAAGTGTCAATGTTATACACATCTCGTAGAATCGTTGGGAGCACAGTTGCAGCCGTAGCCGGATGTATGACCCCCGTCACCATATCAATGCAAACTGTGTTGGAACGTCGTCTGCCGGCAGTCTCCATGACAGGAGTTAAGCAGGTGAAAACAAAGTCACCAGATGGCAGGCCAGTGCACAGCACACCCTCACCCGACCGAAGCTGGGTGACAACTATTTAAGAATTATCACACAATCCAATACTAGGCAGCACACTCCCCCACTCTTCAAAGATCTAAACTTACTAATGGTACAGAACATCCACACTTACTACTGTGCAACCTACATTTACAAAACTATAAATTCCAATATTAACCCTGAACTAAAACACTTTCTTGATAGTTGTGACAGGACTCAAAGGCACAACACAAGGCACAAAAATCTCTATGACATTCCCCGTGTCCGGCTAAACCTATACAAAAACGCAATGTACATTAAAGGGCCTAAAATCTGGAACTCCCTGCCTGAAAACTCTAGAACTGCAGACACAATAAACACTCAATACCACCGTTAAAAAACATCTTATCTCCCTGACGCACCCCAGCTAACTACAAGAATACCACCTCTTATCTTCCTTGTATCATGCACACATAGAAACAAACAAACTAGACTTATTCTCGATATCTGTGATTCCCCCCAATATACACTTACACTCACCCAAGTAACTGTAAACATAAAATTTTGAATAAAGCTTTTGCCTCACAAATCTTAAACTAGTCATAAGTTTGCCTGAAATACCCCAATATAGGAGCTTTATTAGAAACTGTTTCATGCCAAGACAAAACCATTCTCATTGCTAAATTTATAAACTGTAATGCAGTCACTTAGCTCTAATATCAATATGCTCCTTAACCTGTATCAATTTAGATTAGATTTATTATTAGCCTGCCCTAAATGCCTAGCCATGCTAGGCATGATAGTGGCCCTCTTTGTAATTAGTATTCTATAATATGTAAATCACACATTGTAACCAATATCCCATATGTAAACCCCACATTGTAATTTACAGAGAAATAAACATTGTATTGTATTGTATTCAATGGTGTTTTGGGAGTATTCAATGGAGAATCTGAGGGTATTCAATGGTGTTTTGGGAGTATTCAATGGTGAATCTAAGGGTATTCAATGGTGTTTTGGGAGTATTCAGTGGTGAATCTGGGGGTATTCAATGGTGTTTCGGGAGTATTCAATGGTGATTTGGGAGTAATCAATGGTGATTTCGGAGTATTCAATTGTGTTTTTGGGGAGTATTCAATGGTGTTTTGAAAGTATTCAATGGTGTTTTGAGAGCATTCAATGGTGTTTTGAGAGCATTCAATGGTGTTTTGGGAGTATTCAAAGGTGTTTTTAGGGAGTATTCAATGGTGTTCTGGGAGTATTCAATGGTGTTATTCAGAGTACTCAACGGTGTTCTGGGAGTAATCAATGGTGTTTTGGTAGTAATCAATGGTATTTTGGGAGTATTCAGTGGTGTTTTGGGGAGTGTTCAATGGTGTTTTGGGAGCAATCAATGATGTTTTGGGAGCAATCAATTGTGTTTTTGGGAGTATTCAATGGTGTTTTTTGGTAGTATTCAATTGTGTTTCTGGGAGTATTCAATGGTGTTCTCGGAGTAATCAATGGTGTTTTTGTAGCCACCAGTGGTGTTTCGGGAGCATTCAATGGTGTTTTGGGTGTATTCAATGGTGTTTTGGGAGTATTCAATGGTGTTTTGGTAGTAATCAATGGTGTTTTGGTAGTAATCAATGGTGTTTTGGGAGAATTCAATGGTGTTTTGGGAGTCATTTGGGAGTATTCAATGGTGTTTTGGGAGTATTCAATATTGTTTTGGGAGCATTCAATGGTGTTTTGGGAGTATTCGATGGTGTTTTGGTAGTATTCAATAGTGTTTTTGGGAATATTCAATGGTGTTTTTGGTAGTATTCAATGGTATTTTTGGGAATATTCAATGGTATTTTTGGGAGTATTCAATGGTATTTTTGGGAGTATTCAATGGTGTTTTGGTAGTAATCAATGGTGTTTTGGGAGAATTCAATGGTGTTTTAGGAGTCATTTGGGAGTATTCAATGGTGTTTTGGGAGTATTCAATATTGTTTTGGGAGCATTCAATGGTGTTTTGGGAGTATTCGATGGTGTTTTGGTAGTATTCAATGGTGTTTTTGGTAGTATTCAATGGTGATTTGGTAGTATTCAATGGTGTTTTGGGAGTATTCGATGGTGTTTTGGTAGTATTCAATGGTGTTTTGGGAGTATTCAATGGTGCTTTGGGCGTATTCAATGGTGTTTTGGTAGCATTCAATGGTGCTTTTGGTAGTATTCAATGGTATTTTTGGGAGTATTCAATGGTGGTTTTGTAGTATTCAATTGTATTTTGGGAGTACATATTAGTTTGTTTTACGAATGTGAAATGAGTATTGTGCAATAAAATCAGGATATATGCTGATGTAGGTGTGTATGTGTGTGTGATTTGTAACAATATGTTGGTAATGTGAAATGTTGTGGGTTATGAGTGAAATCCTTAGTTGTATTACGAAAACGAGAAAAATTGTGTGAATGTTATATGTAAACAAAATGAAAAGTATCGATGGGTTGTAGTGTGTTTGAGTGATATGAAAGGGAGAGTGAGGTGCAGGGGAAATCCAGCAGAATAAGTGTGAGTTGTTGGAGCTTGTGCATGGTACAATAGTGAATTTGTGACTTAGGAATTTGTTGAGTCTTGTCTCGCCTTGGTGTGTGTGTGTGTTGTGGTTGTATACGAAATTTGTTGTTTTTAATGAAAAAGTGAAAAATGAAAATATATATGAAATTTGTTGTATTTGTTGTTATTAATGAAAGAATGGAAAAATGAAATGTATATGAAATTTGTTGAAGTGTAATGTTTCCGCCATGTTGTATATGAAAAGAGTGGAAAATTGTAATAAATGATGAATTGTTGTTGTTGTTGTTCTTAATTCGCCAGTGATGAAGGAGGTGTTGATTCGCTGGGAATTCTCCTGGCCCGGGTCTATTCCAGATGGCGACCCAGCTCCGGCTCCCTGTCGTGGGAGTATCTGAGACCTATGTCTCCCATGGGAGGAAGTACAAGTACCCCCTCATCGTTGGGCCCAACTGTCCCCAGGCCTAGCCACATTCCCCACCAGCACAGGGCTGGTAGGGAGAAGCTAGGCCTCTCTGGTCTGCCATCTTCCCCGCCCCAGGGAGGCTGACGGGAAGGGCAGTCTTGTGAGTTGCAGATGGTAGCAAGCTCTAGCTTTGGCACCTACCCTGCCCTAGAAGGGCTGGGCATGGTGTCGATGATATCGTCATCGCAAGTGATGAAAAAAATGTGTTTGTCATTAATCACTTGAGAAAAATTTGTTGTATTATCAGAAAATTGTGTGTAACAAATAAATGTTGAAAAAAATTGCGTAATGATTCACCTCTGATTTATAAACATATTGAAGTGGGGAAAAAAATGTGTTATCCAAGGTATACAATGTCACTTGGTGGTAAAAACCTCACCAGGAACTCTAAAAGGTGGGAAACCATTTACCTCTTAAACCCCATATTATTATTATAATCAAATAGAAGCGCTAAACCACAGGGGTTATACAGCTTATACCCCATAGGGTTAACTTCAACAATTATGAGTACTTCTTAATTGAAGCTAATAACATAGTGGTGTTTATCTGAGATCCAGGAGATAAAAATGCCCTTATGAATAAGTAATATTTAAGTCTAAATTTGTTTACCCTTATTGGATATGGTCACCATCTGGCAAAAACCCGGACCGGACGAGTTCCGGCGAATCAACACCCCCACCACTTTGGCGCAGTTTAATAAGTGTGTGTGTATGTAGAGTTATTAATGAGTTAATTTCATGATGTAGGTATGTAAATATTAAAAAATGCTATAAAACTTGATTTTATTGCATTTTTTGACGATTTAAGGCATTTTCAAGGATTTTCTGAAAAACTATTTTTTTAGATAAAATATACATATGAGTAAGCTTCCTAAAAGAAAATCATAAAATTTTGCTTACTTTTCCCATAAATTTCAATTGCAGCAGCCACGGTTGTATTATTCCCACTCCAGCCTCTCTGACAGCAGCCACGGTTGTATTATTCCCACACCAGACTCTCTGACAGCAGCCACGGTTGTATTATTCCCACTCCAGCCTCTCAGACATATATATATATATATATATATATATATATATATATATATATATATATATATATATATATATATATATATATATTTTTTTTTTTTTTTAACACATCGGCCGTTTCCCACCAAGGCAGGGTGGCCCGAAAAAGAAAAACTTTCATCATCATTCACTCCATCACTGTGCCTATCAGTTGCATATAGTTATACAGCTGTATCCCAGCATGCCACTGTATCCTAGCATGCCACTGTATCCCAGCATGCCACTGTATCCCAGCATGCCACTGTATCCCAGCATGCCACTGTATCCCAGCATGCCACTGTATCCCAGCATGCCACTGTATCCCAGCATGCCACTGTATCCCAGCATACCACTGTATCCCAGCATGCCACTGTATCCCAGCAGCTGTATTCAGCTGCTTAGGTATGGAAAAAATGAAGAACTCAAAAGGAACACTATATACAAAACGCAAGAGGGTCACCACATAGAACGAAAGGAACACGTAAAGGCCTTGGGAATAATTATGTCTGCTGATCTGTCGTTTAAAGACCATAACAAGACAAAGATCACAACAGCCAGAAAGATGACGGGGTGGGTATTGAGAACTTTCAAAACAAGGGAAATAATGCCGATGGTGACACTATTCAAATCGCTAGTGCTCCCCCACTTAGAATACTGCTCAGTGCTGACGGCCCCGTTCAGGGCAGGAGAAATAGCAGAGCTGGAACAAATCCAGAGATCGTTTACGGCTCACATTGAGCCATTGAAACATTTAAATTATTGAGAACGCCTTCAAGTCTTGAACATGTACTCATTGGAGCGGAGGAGAGAGAGATACATGATAATATATACCTGGAAAGTACTTGAGGGCCTGGTCCCAAATCTGCACACTGCCATAACAACATACTGGAGTGAGAGATATGCGAGAAAGTGTAAAATAAACCCAGTGAGGAGCAGGGGTGCGGTGGGGACAATACGGGAGCACTGTATTAACATCCGGGGTCCCAGACTATTCAACATCTTACCAGAAGATATCCGAAACACGGCTGGAACCAGTGTAGAAGCCTTCAAGAGGAAACTGGACAAGTATCTTCACCAGGTGCCAGATCAACCAGGCTGTGATGGATATGTGGGGCAGCGGGCCTCCAGCAGCAACAGCCTGGTTGACCAGGCAAGCACCAGACGAGCCTGGCCCATGGCCGGGCTCAGAGAGTAGATACTCTCGAAACTCTTCAAAGGTAAAGGTATAAAGGTATATTTGCAAGAGGTCGGAGGCAAAGCTGCTGCAACAGCTGGTAGTTGCTGGACTTTCGATGTTGTTTGGCAGCTAGCCCGGAGCTGGTCAAGCAGTTTCTGAGGTGGTGTCCTTTAGTAGGAAGATTGTGTTACAAGGTTAGTTGTAAGATGTAGCTTGGTAAAGGTAGGTCACCCATTATTGGGGAGCATTTATCTTCGTTGTTGGACGTAGAATGGTTCGGGTGGTATTCACTCTTCTGGTTCATCGGGGAGGTCACACAGGATTCTTGATCGTGGGTAGTTGTCCGAGTTTCGAGTTTTCTGTACTGAGCGTCGATAAGATGGGGAAGGAAGAAGGATGGGTAAGGATGGAAATTTGGGAAAAGTTTGGGGTAAAGGAGGAGGTGGGAATACACAGATGAGTGGCCCGTCCACTCTGGGCAAGTTGTGCAGATAGACTGCAGGAGTTGTGGTTGGTGTGTGAGGATTGCTGGGAAGAGTTGTAGCAACTGTTGAGGCGAGTGTTGTTGTACTGCAGGAGGCTGACAGGCGGATGTGGGAGAGGCAGAGAAGGCAGCTGTATTAGGGTCGATTGGAGCCACACCTCAGCTTTAGCTAAATAGCAAAGTGCTGGGGAACTTTGGCATGTCAGTGGAGTTTACTCAACAAAACCAGAGCAGAGAGCGTTGAATTGTGTTCTTTAGAGTTGTGTTGTGTAGCATGTGGATATGGGGTCTTCTGTAGTATTTTCTCGGAGGTGGTACAGTATCGCTTCCAAGGTGGATTCTCGAGGCAGGTGAACTTGAAAGTCCCGTCTTGGAGTCGTTGAATGAGTTCTGGACATGACATAGTGGTGCTGAATTGATACACATACACATACAGATAAAGACACACTGATACAGAGAGTCTTCACGCTGCCGCCGTCGAGAGAGGTCGTCGTCTGCGCTCCTGCTCTGAACACTGAGTCCCAAGCTTTTATTGGGTTATCCTGAGTAATACCTGATCAGAGCTGAGAGGAAAACTTGCTTGCTGTCACTTCGAGCCCCATCCCTTCAAGAGTGTAAGGCGGTGACTAGCTTGCTTGTTCCCCCCTCTCCTCCCCTTCCCCCATCCTCCCTCATCCTCACCCCATCCTCACCCCACCTGAACACTGACACACTCACACACATGTCATGAAGAAGTCATGAAGATCGGAGAAGAGCAAAGAAGACCGATGACAGAGTACAGGCTAGGCGGACAAAGGCTACAAACCTCGGCAAAGGAGAAAGACCTTGGGGTGAGTATAACGCCAAGCACGTCTCCGGAGGCACACATCAACCAGATAACTGCGGCAGCATATGGGCGACTGGCAAACCTAAGATTAGCGTTCCGTTACCTTAACAAGGAATCGTTCAAGACACTGTACACCGTGTACGTCAGGCCCATACTAGAATATGCAGCACCAGTCTGGAACCCACACCTGGTCAAGCACGTAAAGAAACTAGAGAAAGTGCAAAGGTTTGCGACAAGGTTAGTTCCACAACTCAGGGGTCTGTCTTATGAAGAAAGGTTGAGGGAAATAGGACTAACAACACTGGAGAAAAGAAGGGTCAGAGGAGACATGATAACGACATACAAAATACTGCGGGGAATCGACAAGGTAGACAGTGACAGGATGTTCCAGAGAGGGAACACAGAAACAAGGGGACACAACTGGAAGCTGAAGACTCAGATGAGTCAAAGGGATGTTAGGAAGCATTTCTTCAGCCACAGAGTAGTCAGGAAGTGTAATAGTCTAGAGAAAGATATAGTGGAGGCAGGAACCATACATAGTTTTAAGACAAGGTATGATAAAGCTCATGGAGCAGGGAGAGCAGAGACCCAGTAGCGGACAGCGAAGAGGCGGGGCCAGGAGCTGAGTCTCGACCCCTGCAACCACAATTAGGTGAGTACACACTACACTGCTGTCCTTCTGACTTTCCTATCTTCTTCTTTTTCGGCAACTTCGCCTTTGGCGAGTTAACACAAGACATTTTGACCATCCAGTAGCCCGTGTGGTTTTTTAAAATCCGGTCGATCTTTGTCTTGGGCCCTGTCCCCCTCACTGCTCGAGGGTAGGCTGTCCCCCTCACTGCTCGAGGGTAGGCTGTCCCCCTCACTGCTCGAGGGTAGGCTGTCCCCCTCACTGCTCGAGGGTAGGCTGTCCCCCTCACTGCTCGAGGGTAGGCTGTCCCCTCACTGCTCGAGGGTAGGCTGTCCCCTCACTGCTCGAGGGTAGGCTGTCCCCCTCACTGCTCGAGGGTAGGCTGTCCCCCTCACTGCTCGAGGGTAGGCTGTCCCCCTCACTGCTCGAGGGTAGGCTGTCCCCCTCACTGCTCGAGGGTAGGCTGTCCCCCTCACTGCTCGAGGGTAGGCTGTCGTTAGGGGCCCTGTCCCCCTCACTGCTCGAGGGTAGGCTGTCGTTAGGGGCCCTGTCCCCCTCACTGCTCGAGGGTAGGCTGTCGTTAGGGGCTGACCTTCATAAGTCAGCTGACTTAGGATGTTTAGATCTGCCACACAGGAAAGTTTTGCTTTTTTTAAGGCAATTTTGGTGTATCTGATGTACCTTCCCAGGTATCATGACATCAATACGAGTGAGGATACGTGTGACAAACAATCAGAAATCTAAGCAAGAAATACTGCAATGTATTTGTTCAAATTCCACGGTTGCACCAGTTGATCTTTTTAATACCAACTCTGGTGCAGTTCTGCTCCTCTCTTCTGGGGAAGAACTACTACAGAATCTGGGAGTTATCCCTATTCCTCCAGACAGTTATCAAGCACAAAGAACTGTCTTTGTGGCAGCATAAATAGTCTCATGAAAGAATGCTCTTCGGAGGAACTCATTGCAGAGATTAATCAGAAGAATTCTGAAATTAAAGTGATTAAGGCATACAAATTTTCTCAGTCTTCCAACAACCGACAAACACTAAAATTAATTCTGCAAACTCCAGAGGATGCCAAATACCTATGTCGTAATGGTTTCAAGTGCTTTAATACCAGATGCACTCCTGATCAAATCTCTTTAGAGAGATATGTCCATGTCAGGCAATGTTTTAAATGCTATGTGTTTGGACATACTACTTCTAATAAATGTGGCAGACAAACACATCTTTGCAGTATATGCTCTGGTGAACATGTTTTTCGAGATTGTAATAATCGAATTAACCCCAAGTGTGTCCTTTACCAAGGGAAACATCATGCTGTTTCCCTAAACTGTCCTGCTAGGAAAGATGCAATTCAGAAAATTCTAGAGGCCAAGAAACAGGCAACCTCTATGAAACCCACTACTCAAGCACCTCCAACAATGTCTCAAGTTTCATTTCTAAGCCTCCCTGGATCTGGTGGTACTCCTTCAGCCACTTCTACCAGTTCCAATGTTTGGACTTCTGTCCCTCCTGCAGCGCCCCAATCTACCTCTAATGTATCTCAAGTTCAGGGGTCTGCACCACTCCCTATGTCTCCTGTATCTTATGTGTCAGAGAGAGGTACACTTATGTTCATGCTGGCCAAGGAGATTGTTGGAAACAATGTTAAACTCTGTTCCTCTATATTTAATGACTTGTTAGTGGCCAATGGGATTAATCCCAAAATAATCCCAAATAATGTACAGTTGATTATGGACCAATCTCCTCAAGATAGGACGTATATGCCCTCCACTATCCCCACACATGAGCAACCTTCTTCCAATCCTAACTCTACTGGAATGTCGGATCCAGTAACAACTCATCCTGATTCATTAATACCTAACCAGGTAAATGTACCAGACAATGGTGCACAAACTGCCGCTAATGAAGCTGACACTTTAATGCAATAAGATAAGATAAGATTTCTTCGGATTTTTAACCCCGGAGGGTTAGCCACCCAGGATAACCCAAGAAAGTCAGTGCGTCATCGAGGACTGTCTGTCTTATTTCCATTGTGGTCCTTAATCTTGTCCCCCAGGATGCGACCCACACCAGTCGACTAACAACCCAGGTACCTATTTGCTGCTAGGTGAACATGACAACAGGTGTAAGGAAACACGTCGAAATGTTTCCACCCGCCGGGAATCGAACCCGGGCCCTCCGTGTGTGAAGCGAGAGCTCTAGCCACCAGACCACCGGGCCACGATACTTCCATTGAACAGATGAATCCCAACTTGGAGCAACCTATGTCTCCTCCCCATGAAGTGTCTTTGAGTTCAGTACACGGCTTTAACACACCTCATGAGACAAACGACTCTGATGCATCTTTAGATATCTCTAACTCAAGTGAGGACAGGGTCATGGTCAATACGCAGCAAACTACTCAAAATTACACTTCTTCCCATGATGAATCGAGTAGGGACAGTCTGACCTCGGACCAACCTCGCAGGAGTTCCAGGAACCAGCACTCGGTCCGCCGGAAACATTCAAACAAGGAATAATCTGGAGTCTACCTGGAGAGAATTCCAGGGGTCAACGCCCCCGCGGCCCGGTCCGTGACCAGGCCTCCTGTTGGACCAGAGCCTGATCAACCAGGCTGTTACTGCTGGCTGCACGCAGTCCAACGTACGAACCACAGCCTGGCTGGTCAGGTACCGACTTCAGGTGCCTGTCCAGTGCCTGCTTGAAGACAGCCAGGGGTTTGTTGGTAATCCCCCTGATGTATGCTGGGAGGCAGTTGAACAATCTTGGGCCCCTGACACTTACTGTGTTGTCCCTCAACGTGCTAGTGGTACCCCTGCTCTTCATTGGGGGGATGTTACATCGTCTGCAAAGTCTTTTGCTTTCGTAGGGAGTGATTCTCGTGTGCAAGTTTGGTACTAATCCCTCGAGAATTTTCCACGTGTATATAATAATGTATCTCTCCCGCCTGCGTTCTAGGGAGTACAGGTTTAGGAACTTCAAGCGTTCCCAGTAGTTGAGGTGGTTTATCGCACTTATGCGTGCCGTGAAGGTTCTCTGCACATTTTCAAGGTCAGCAATTTCACCGGCCTTGAAAGGTGCAGTTAGTGTGCAGCAATATTCCAGCCTAGATAGAACAAGCGATCTGTAAAGTGTCAACATAGGCTTGGCATCCAAGTTACTTTGATGGGTGAGGTGTGGGCGAAAATTCTCACACACAATGCGAGTAGAAAATTCATTAACACCCACTATCAATGTGTCAATAACACCCACTATCAATGTGTCAATAACACCCACTATCAATGTGTCAGTAACACCCACTATCAATGTGTCAGTAACACCCACTATCAATGTGTCAGTAACACCCACTATCAAGAGGTCAATGCCTGGAGAGATGACAACCTAGATGATCTCCAACCACTACCACTGATTGATATATCTTCTCTTGAAGAGGATCATCCTCTTACTAGACCAATCTCCCTCAGAGAAATGTGTCAAGTTATTTTCCAATTACTCTTAAAACAGCTATGATGATTTTTATTGCTAAACCAAATAAAGATGTCCATAAACCTGATAATTATAGACCTATTTCGTTATTAGAGGTCACGGGTAAAGTCCTTGAGAAGATTATTGCTAATAGACTAAATTATTACATGGAATACAATCACCTTTTTACTGAGAAACAGTTTGGTTTCCGCACTCATAGAGGGACCCAACATGTGCACTCATAGAGGGACCCAACATGTGCACTCATAGAGGAACCCAACATGTGCACTCATAGAGGAACCCAACATGTGCACTCATAGAGGGACCCAACATGTGCACTCATAGAGGACCCAACATGTGCACTCATAGAGGGACCCAACATGTGCACTCATAGAGGGACCCAACATGTGCACTCATAGAGGGACCCAACATGTGCACTCATAGAGGGACCCAACATGTGCACTCACAGAGGGACCCAACATGTGCACTCATAGAGGGACCCAACATGTGCACTCATAGAGGGACCCAACATGTGCACTCATAGAGGGACCCAACATGTGCACTCACAGAGGGACCCAACATGTGCACTCACAGAGGGACCCAACATGTGCACTCATAGAGGGACCCAACATGTGCACTCATAGAGGGACCCAACATGTGCACTCATAGAGGGACCCAACATGTGCACTCACAGAGGGACCCAACATGTGCACTCACAGAGGGACCCAACATGCCATAAATATAATTTACGATACTGTTGCCAGCTTGCGGAAACAGGGCAATCTTGCCCTTATTGCCACCAGAGATGTTCATAAAGCCTTTGACAGCTTATGGCATGATGGCCTCATTTTCAAATTGATTGACCTTCCTGACCACAACTGGACCTTTCTCCGATTTATATGTAACTTCCTCTCCAACAGATAAATCATCCCTACCTTTAATGGTAAGACAGCAGAGCCGTTTACACCGACAGCTGGTGTACCTCAGGGCTTGTGTCTTAGCCCGATATTATTCAATATATATGTCAATGATTTCCCTCAACCTGAGTATAATGATACAATTATTACCCAATTTACTGATGATGTAATCCATGTAGTTTCGTCCACCCCTGTCACAGGTAAATATAAGTACGAGAGGGTTATTGAAAAAATGAATACTGAACTACGTAGAACAGCGACCTGGGAGAGGAAATGGCGTATTACTACTAACCCAGACAAAGTCCTTATCAGTACAATTGGTTGTTTTTCCTCCATCATTGAAGACAAAGGGGTATCTCCATCAGAGATATACCTATAGTCATTCATAATCCTAACAAGATACTGGGTTATGAGATAGACAGGCTACTTCACTCCTCTTCCCATGTCACCAAGAAGAAAAATGAAGCTAAAGCTCGACTTTCCACTCTATTCAGGTTTAAATCAGCTTCATCTCACGTGAAAAAAAACACCTGTATAAAATGATAAGACCCTTACTTGAATATCCATGTGTGCCTTTATCATTAACAACCAAAACCAATATGCTTCAACTACAATGAGTCCAGAACAAAGCACTCCGTGTCATCACAGGCACCAGGAGGAGAGAGATAGAATTCGAATGGCTGATCTACACGTTCAACAAGACATAGTTGCAATGAATGTTCGACTTGATCAATTGAAAAAGGGACAACTATATTCCATGCAAGACTTGTATCTCCCAGACAGAGAACATCCTACATATTTTGCAAATACCACCGACTACATTATTAATGCAGCTCCTCACAGAACCCAGCGGATGACCCTCCACCAGAGAGTGAGAAGATTTATACACGAGGATGATTTCCTAAGACCCAAGATCCTGAGTGACCTTCCCGAAGACCCAAGATCCTGAGTGACCTTCCAGAAAACCCAAGATCCTGAGTGACCTTCCAGAAGACCCAAGATCCTGAGTGACCTTCCAGAAGATCCAAGATCCTGAGTGACCTTCCAGAAAATCCAAGATCCTGAGTGACCTTCCAGAAGATCCAAGATCCTGAGTGACCTTCCAGAAGATCCAAGATCCTGAGTGACCTTCCTGAAGACCCAAGATCCTGAGTGACCTTCCAGAATACCCAAGATCCTGAGTGACCTTCCAGAAGATCCAAGATCCTGAGTGACCTTCCTGACCACCCAAGATCCTGAGTGACCTTCCAGAAGATCCAAGATCCTGAGTGACCTTCCAGAAGACCCAAGATCCTGAGTGACCTTCCAGAAGATCCAAGATCCTGAGTGACCTTCCAGAAGATCCAAGATCCTGAGTGACCTTCCTGAAGACCCAAGTTCCTGAGTGACCTTCCAGAAGATCCAAGATCCTGAGTGACCTTCCAGAAGATCCAAGATCCTGAGTGACCTTCCAGAAGATCCAGATGACTGGGTCACACCAGAACCTTTTTATGTCTACTGATACAACCTCTATCCCAAGTTCTGGTGATCTATGGTTTTACTTACCAGTCATTACATTTAATTATGTAACAAACCATACCCCGGATGGGGTTCGAACCCGCGGTCAGACAGTCTCAATGCTCTAGGCTGTCGTGTAAGCCACTGGGCCAGCTAGCTTATTGAAGCTAGCTGGCCCAGTTAACGACAGTCTGAAGTTTTGAGATTCTCTGACCGCGAGGTTCAACCCACCTGTGGTATGTTGTATTTTATCTTTATTTTACAAAAAAAAAAAAAAATAAAGTTTTTTTTTCAATTTTGCATAATACTCCCCCATAAATCCTAAAATATTTGGAAAAAAAATATACTTGATTTGCCACGATGAAAAACAATCATTGATTTATGTATGAGGAGGAAGAGACCATGCCCAGCCTTTTAGGGCAGGGTACGTGCCAAAGTCAGTTTATTCAGGTATACACAAATACACTTACATAGATTATCATACATAGCAGCATATGTGTAGAGAACCTAGGATAACCCAAAAAAGTCATCTGCAGCTCGCCTGGGCCTCCCTTGGGCACGGAAGATGACAGACAAGAGAGGCCTACGAGCCCCGTGAGGGCGGGGAATGTGGCTAGGCCTGGGGACAATTGGTCCCAGATGATGATGGGGTACTTGTAACTCCTCCCATGGGAGACAGATCTCAGATACACAGGGAGCCAAGGTCGGGTATTACGATATTCTTAATTTGTAACAGGCGATGTTAGTCTAGGGGAAGAATTTATTCTCCCGTAATATCGTAATAAGAATTGTTCTGAGGATATGATTTAATCTTCTGTACAGATTAATAAGGAGAGCGAAAAAACTTTGTAAAATATATTTTTAATATAACGTAGATAACGTTATTGACTTAAGGTATTTTAATTGTACCTTTTTCTTAGTTATTATTATTATTATAATCAAATAGAAGCGCTAAACCACAGGGGTTATACAGCTTCTTAGTTATTATATATAAACACAGTCTTTATGCACAACATATAAATTACCATGACCTTCAGTCTAGCTGAATGGGCCTTTAATTTATATATGATCAATAAAGTTACTTCGTCTCTATTTTACGAGACGATTAGAATGTTGACTAGAATACTTGAAGTCTCTTAACACATGAGAACTTCTATACAATGAAAGTGTCACAAGATCTCACAATTTCTGGTGACTTTAGAGAATAAAGCTCTAGACCAATAGCTTCTCAATTTAAGAAAAAATGAGTAAGCAATGAAGACCTTCTCTATACCGAGAGAGGTGCTGTACTGACTACTCTAATACACTCACCTCTGACGTCAGTTCGCGTCAGGCGAATAGCCACCAGAGGTGAGGTCACACAAACATTGAATGGTTGTTACCACTGGTACGATCCCTGGGTACATATATATAAATGAAAACATGAAAGGTGAAAATGAATATGTAATATTATACCTGGAGCATACCTGGAGAGAGTTCCAGGGGTCAACGCCCCTGCGGCCCAGTCTGTGACCAGGCCTCATGTTGGATCAGAGTCTGATCAACCAGGCTGTTACTGCTGGCCGCACGCAGTTCAACGTACGAACCAGCATGGCTGGTCAGGTACCGACTTTAGGTGCCTGTCCAGTGCCTGCTTGAAGACAGCCAGGGGTTTGTTGGTAATCCCCCTGATGTATGCTGGGAGGCAGTTGAACAGTCTTGGGCCCCTGACACTTATTGTGTTGTCTCTCAACGTGCTAGTGGCACCCGTGCTTTTCATTGGGGGGATGTTACATCGCCTGCCGAGTCTTTTGCTTTCGTAGGGAGTGACTCTCGTGTGCAAGTTTGGTACTAATCCCTCGAGAATTTTCCACGTGTATATAATAATGTATCTCTCCCGCCTGTGTTCTAGGGAGTACAGGTTTAGGAACTTCAAGAATTCCCAGTAATTGAGGTGGTTTATCACAGTTATGCGTGCCGTGAAGGTTCTCTGTACATTTTCAAGGTCAGCAATTTCACCCGCCTTGAAAGGTGCAGTTAGTGTGCAGCAATATTCCAGCCTAGATAGAACAAGCGACCTGAAAAGTGTCAACAAGGGCTTGGCATCCCTGGTTTTGAAGGTTCTCATTGTCCATCCTGTCGTTTTTCTAGCAGATGTGATTGCTACGGTGTTATGGTCCTTGAAGGTGAGATCCTCTGACCTGATCACTCCCAGGTCTTTGACATTAGTTTTTCGCTCTATTGTGTGGTTGGAATTAGTTTTTTACTCCGATGAGATTTTAATTTCTTCACTTTTTCCCTATCTGAGTAATTGAAATTTCTCATCATTGAACTTCATATTGTTTTCTGCAGCCCATTTAAAGATTTGGTTTATGTCTGCTTGGAGTCTTGCAGTGTCTTCAACGGTGGACACTGTCATACAGATTCGGGTGTCATCTGCAAAGGAAGACACAGCACTGTGGCTTATATCCCTGTCAATGTCTGATATGAGGATGAGGAACAGGATGGGAGCGAGTATAAAGCTGATTAACATCGTTTTAGATATTAACGATGGTAATCACAATGTAATATTAGATAGATGAACATAAATGCAAGATATTTGTAAAAAAACTGTATCTGGTCGTAACATCGGGTCACCATCTGGAAAAGACCCGGGCCGTGAGAGTACCGGCGAATCAACAACAACAACAACTATTTGATTTATTAGTTTTGTTAATGAATTATTTCATTTAATTCAATAATAAAGGAAGAGGATCATGAAATAAGTCAATAACTTACTTCCGAGTTATAGGCCTGAAATGCAGGCCGGCCCGCTGACTCAAAAAAAAATTGTCAAAATCGTGTTTCTTTCAGTGTTTTCCTTATGAAACTGGCTATCTAGAGCAGTTAGCCTCTCTAAAACACCGTGTGTGTGTGTGTGTGTGTGTGTGTGTGTGTGTGTGTGTGTGTGTGTGTGTGTGTGTGTGTGTGTGTGTGTGTGTGTGTGTGTGTGTGTGTGTGTGTTAGTTAGTTACCATTTTGTCCTAGGCACATGTCAATTAGACACTAGGCCTGTTGTGTATATGTGTGTGTGTATGTGTATGTAAGGAAACACTTCGAAATGTTTCTGCCCCACCGGGAATTGAACCCGTGTGTGTGTGTGTGTGTGTGTGTGTGTGTGTGTGTGTGTGTGTGTGTGTGTGTGTGTGTGTGTGTGTGTGGGGTGACCCAACAATTAATATCTGCACCAAGAACTCATTGCAGCTGTGACCGGGTGTAGAGTAGTGAATTGCTCATTCCTTTATAATTTGTTCATGATTGTAACCATGTATAAACGTAAGTAAGTAAATTTACTTACATGATTAATTACCTTTGTAACTTGTGAGTTCATTACCTTTGTAACTTGCTCAGCTATCAAAACTTTGGGGCCCAGTCCCTGGACCCATTATGTACCTCTGTAATCTTTTGACTACCGCCCACAGGATGGGTATGGGGTGCATAATAAAGATATTAAACTAACTCTAATTGGATTCGCGCTGAGTGGTTCTCTTGTTGTTGACTCCTGGTGGCCAACGAGAGAGTTACTGATTTTCAGCAATATGCCGGCTGGTGGAAGGAGGAGGATCAACACCGTGTGTGTTGAGGTATTGAAGGGAGCAGTGTACCCGGATAACTCGAATGTTTTGTTGCCTGCAATTATCCGTGATGCTTATGGCATTGGAACTGAGGAATTACGAGGCATAGCGCTGAATGGGACGCACCGCATCTTCATCAAGTTTGCTACGACAGCGGCATATGAGAGGATCGTTGACGGCTTTCAGGACAAACCAATGGTGATCAACGCTGGCCTGGATGTATGCTTGAGAGATGTATCTCGATATTATACCTTCATTCGAGTCTGAAACGTGCCATTTGAAGTTATTGATGAGGATATTCGAGAGGCATTCCAACAATTTGGAGTGGTTCATACGGCTGTGATGGGCAAATGGACCAACTGCATTTACGCATGATTACAGGAAGGGTCATATTCCCTTAAAATGACTCTCCAAAGGCCTATACCTCCGTAAGTTGTCCTTGAAGATTTTAGGACTCAAGTCTACATCACATACGCCGGTCAG
This sequence comes from Cherax destructor, assembly GCA_009830355.1. Classification (NCBI taxonomy): domain Eukaryota; kingdom Metazoa; phylum Arthropoda; class Malacostraca; order Decapoda; family Parastacidae; genus Cherax; species Cherax destructor. The sequence continues at coordinate 5,003 of WNWK01021681.1, read as the reverse complement.
CAACGAACCTGCAGACTATGTGGGGCGTATGATCATGTTGCAGCTGCTTGTGGGAGGAGGACTGACAATCGTCAGGAAGAATGAATGGATGACAAGGAGGTTGACAAGACAGAGAGTGTGGTGCCAGTACCACCAAGTGTAGGACAGAGTAAAAGGTGGAGTGATGAGGTGGATGGGACAGGCATCACCTGTGAGACACTGCCTGCAGGCTCGGGTGTAGAACAGACGGAGGGGGGGATTGCACCTATGGATGGGGGGATTTTACAGGGGGACTTGCCCCATATTTTGCAAGATGCCCTCAGAGATTTTCTTGGCATGCCCGGAGAAGAGTCCCCTTTAGAGCTCGGTGATGGGCATGTGGATTCTGTGGAGCTGCCTGGGAAGGGTGGGTTTACATCACATGACGGGGAATCTAACCTGGTGGTGCAGGATGTGGTGGCTGTGGTTCACAGGCAGGATGAACAGTTGGTAAATGTGGCTATGGATTATAGTGGTGATTCACGTAAGAGGCCTGTGGGTGGGTCTGATGAGGATGTGATCACACCCACACAGAAAGTTTGTACACAGCCAAGGGTAGATGCGGCCCGCAGGGGAAAGGGTGTGGTGTCAGGAAGAGAAGGGCTTAAACGTGGTCAGGGGGTGAAGGAGAAGTGGGGAGGAGCGCCAAAAGTCCAGAGGTATCAAGGAAAACCCCCTATGTTGTCTTCAGAAGTCTCACTTTAAATGTTAACGGCCTTAGGGCCGAGGTGAAACGACGATGGCTCGAGGTGACTATGGGAAGTTTTCAGGTAGATCTTTGTATAAGAACATAATTTCAGGTGTGCGAGGGAATTGTGTTTGAATGGATACAGAGTGTATGCAGGTGATTCAGGGAAATTAAAGGGAGGGACTGCTGTGGTCATGCGCGAGGTCAGCCCCTATAAGTTATTAACGTGGGAGACGGGAGGGTAGGGTGGTGAGGGTGGACGGGGTGTGGGGAAACGTGCGCGTGAGTTTTATAAGTGTGTATATGCCGGCGGATCTCTGCAGGAGTACTAAGGAACGTTTCGTAAAGGACATATTGCTGTATCATTTGAGAGGACTGCCTGAGGTAACCATTATAGGAGGAGACTGGAACTGTGTAATACGGGGTAAGGATGTTGAACAAAGGGGAGCAGGCTATGTCCTGGGAGTGTTGAGGGAGGTATTAGGAGCAGCCGGGGTGATGGATGTACACACACAACCCGCACATAGAAAAGAGAGGAGCTTACGACGACGTTTCGGCCCGACTTGGACCATTTGAGTGTGACTGTGTAAATGGTCCAAGTCGGGCCGAAACGTCGTCGTAAGCTCCTCTTTCTATGTGCGGGTTGTGTGTGTATTGTTCCAGTCACGGTATTGTGCCTTTTTGTTATTGATGGATGTAGTTAGGGGAGGAGGTTGGTGTGTGGAGCACACTTTCGTGAGGCAGGGATATCAGGCGCGACTAGATAGGATTTATGTAACTAAGGAGATACAGGTTGGTAGGGTAGAAGCTATGGACGTGGGATATTCTGGTCATAGGGGTGTGTTGGCAGATATCAGCTGGGAAGGAATAATTAAAAGTTATGACAGCTACTGGAAATTGAATATAAGTTTACTGCAAGGAGTTGGTGAGGGTGAAAGTTTTGCTGCATGGTGGCAGGGGCAATGGGAGAGAGGTCAGCATGTGGGCGATTTACTGAGTTGGTGGGAAATGTGGGCAAAGCCGTGTATTAGGAAGTATTATATAAAAATGGGCAGGGAAGAGAATTGGGGAAAATTCGGATTACAGAGGTACTTGGAGGGTCAACTGGAGGATTGTTACAAAAGGGGTGGGAATTCTAGGGTGGATGGGATGGGTATTCTGAAAGGTCATCTGAGAGAATTGCAGAATGAACAATTTAATGCGACACGCATGAGAGGAGCGCTAGAGGAGGTCTTATGGGGCGACAGGCCATCAGCCTGTGTTCTCTGACGTTTTAGGAAGCGGCAGAGGGACACAACTATGATGACGTTGGAGGTGTTTCGGGAGTTGGGGGGGTATAGGGGAGGACAATTGCTCCGAACTACTGAAGGAATAAGTTACTATGCAGATCACTGGGTAAAAGAGTACTTGCAGGAGGAAGAGGGGGGGTGAGGGACAGGGCAGTAATAGGGGAGGGGATCAGGTGTATTGTTAGTAAGGACGACAGGAAGGACATGGAGGGAGAGATTAGTGAGGAAGAGGTATGGGAGGCAGTGCAGGGTTTGAGCAAAGGGAAGGCACCTGGATTGGATGGTCTCCCTAATGATTTCTATGTGCATAATTAGAAGCCCCTAAGGGATTGTTTAGTTAAAGTATTCAATTGTATGAAGAATGGGAGGGTATTGGGTAGCATGCAGAACACTGGGGTTGTGGTTTTGGTGAAGAAAAAAGAGGAATGTAGGACGATGAAGGATTATAGATTTATAACATTAATGTGTGCGGATTATAAGATCTTTGCAAAGTTGCTAGGTAATAGGCTTAAGAAAGTGGTGGGAATGGTTTTACATAAGGGGCAATGTGGAATCCCAGGTAGAAGCATGGGTGTGGGTCATGGTCAGATTAGGGATTTTATTGAGAGTGGTGAAGGAGGGGGTGTTGAGTATCGATTGGAGTGCTGCTTATGATAGTGTTGAATGGAGTATGTTGTATGATATCATGAGGCGGCAGGGTTTTGGGGATGAATTAGTAGGTTGGGTAGAGACTCTGTATGGGGGAGCCAAGCTTAGGATACAGGTAAATGGTATGATGGGAAAGGAGGTGCCTATGGATCAGGGTTTAAGACAGGGATGCCCATTGTCCCAGGTTTTGTTTGCTTGCATGCAAGATCCCTTTTACCGTTTAGTTTCAGGAGGAATGGCTGAGGGGAAGGGGGGATGATGCAGGGATAGTTGGATATGTGGATGATACTCGGGTACTAGTGCGAGATGTAGAGGAGTTAGTGAATGTGGGGCACATTGTAGAGATGATGGGATGAAAGTAAACTATGCGAAATCTAAATTGTTGGAGGTAGGTGGGGGTAGGGGAGGGTAGGGGTGGGAAGGGGTGTTCAACAGTGGAACAGGTAAAGATTTGTGGGGTGGTGTACCGGGCAGATCCGGTGGAGGCCAGGGCGGTTAATGCAGAGGTGGTAGTGGGAGAGGCCATTAAGCGCATGGGTGGTTGGCAGCCTGGGGACGTCACATTGCATCAGAGAGTGGTGATCGTCAATTCATTAGTTTTTAGTAAATTGTGGCATGTGGCGGCGGTGTTCCCTATTATTTTTGAGGATGTGAGGGAATTGCAGAGAAGGGCATTACATTATATATGGGTTATGAGAGGGCGTGGTTAAGTAAGGAAGTGGTAATGACGAGGGTACGTCAAGGAGGTTTGGGGCTCATCCCATTAGCAAGGCGTCTGCAGTGTGTTTATATTAAGCATCGATACCTCAGGGTGGGTGGGGTGCAGGGGAGAAGAGTGGGATTGGTTATGGAAGATGTCAGAAGGTGGTGGAAGGGGAATGATCTGAGGGAGTGTGAAGGAATGTTGAGGCGAATCATTGTGGTTAAGGAGCGGAGGCGGATTACTGCGAGTCTCCTGGGCAGGGGAGGGGTGCAAGGGAGGGTGTTGCATGGGGCAGCGATATACCCTGTGTATGACAGGATAGGTATATGTTAGGGATTAAGAAAGTTGTGGCTTAAACCCAGAGTACGTGAATTTGTGTATAGGTTTTTAATGGGGATCATTGCATCGAAGGGGAGGGAGGGCTGTGTGATAGATGCGGGGAGGAGGATACTGCTTATCATGCGGTATATTTTTGTCCTTTATTGAGGGTAGTGCGTGAATGGTTTGGGAAGGTGTTATGCAGGGTGGGGGAGAGGGCTTTTAATCTTGCGGGCCTTAAGCTTTGATGTGAGGGTGGGAGGGGACGTGAGATGGGCGGTCTTATACCTAGTGGCAGACTACTTGTATGTGTCATGGGGAATGAGGGGGTGTCGGGGGAGTGTAGAGTCAGGGCTTTGGCTCCTGTGTTTTATAGGACAAAATGTAGAAATAGGGTTCTTTATGGTCGGAGGTGGGATTCAGCTTTTTGTGTGGGTTATAGGGAGTTGGCGGTGGGAAGCTTACTAGAGCTGTGAGGGAGGGTTTAAAAGGACTGGCCGGTGAAAGGGAGGGGGTTATACATGGTGTAGAAACTTGTTTTGGGACTGCCTTCTTGTAAGCTGCACTTTAAGCAAGCACTGTTGACACCGACACTCTGAGACACTTCTCTCAGACTTACAAGTGGCTATGGGACAAATTTCTAGCTACCTGCAGTAAAAAGAATTCCACACTGCTTACACGACACTGAAAGGGTTTAACTTACTTGATGGAGTGGAATTGTGGATCCTAGATCTTCCTAAGCTATAAACCCATTCCAAACACCATGTGCAGGGAAGATTCTTAATCTGCAAATTGAGTGGTATTAGTGTCTTGTATTAACTCAGAATCCCCAGCCCTAGGGTATATCCTCCAAGCAATATGTAAACAGTTAGAGACACTAGCTTCCAGACTTGAACTAAAGAGACGACACTGGTACATACCAATACAAAAGCGTCCGTCCGCTTAAGACCCACAGATAACTCACTAACGTTTCCCCCAGAAAACTGGCCAGATACTGAAAGAAAGAAAGTCTAGTCTTACTGCAATAGGTCTGGATGGAGAGAGATATCCGTGGTACTTCGGGATCTTTCCTCCGGGGCCCCAGGACAGATGGAAGTCACATGGGGATGCTGCTCTGTTTGCAGCGCTTGTTCACTCCTTGAAGTCCAGTCTGGTAAAACGCAGGTCATGCGTCGTGAGTCCCACACTGCTTAGATTCAAGTGTGGGCTGCCAGTTCTCGTTAGCTAACCTATCCCAAGGTTCGTCTATTTGGGGCTTATATCTACCTATATTAAGGTGCTAGAACTACATTATTAATATCTAACGATGCCTCAATAATCCTACTATTAGTTTCTAACT
>WNWK01021680.1:0-33735 GCA_009830355.1 Cherax destructor | reverse complement strand
ACAGACACTGGCAGGCTGAATAGAGAGACCGATGAACCCATTCTAAAACCTGCAGCTGTGATTGACTACACTCTCAATATGCGCTTAGTGGACAAATGTGACATGCAAATTGGGTTTGCTGATTGTGTTCCAAGAGTTACAAGTGGTACATAAAACTCTTTTTCACATTCTGACATTACCATGCTCAATGCTTATAATATCTATAAGTTGAAGACCACAAACAAACCACCATATGGCGATTTTTGTTTATCTGTCATCAGACAAATAATATTCAAGTACCAAGGAGCAACACCTGCAATAGAAACACGCCCAACACCAAGTCATCAACACCTACCCTCTCGTCTGAGGCTTGGTGGTGAACACTTCCTAACAAAACTGCCTGCTACTGCTTGCAAGAAAAGGCTCAGAAGAGGTGTTTTGTCTGTGCACATACAAAAACGCCCACAACAACGCAAAGACACTCGTTTTATGTGTGTGGAATGTGAAACACCACTGTGCATGGAACCATGTTTCAGAGACTTCCACAGGCTGCAGAACTTCTAGAAACATGTCCAGTGACTCTATGTATGTATATATATGATTGAACAATATAAATAACTAATATTTGTTATTGTAAAAATTTGTAAATACATTGTGTAAACAAATTAGTGAAAGAAACTTCATGTGAATATTGTGTAATAAATAGCGAGTGAATATTTGAAAAACAGCACTTATATTGGTCTCACAGGCCATAAAAGTTATTTGCAACAAAAAAACAAAATTCGATCAGAAAAGAAGTCCAAGAAAGAAAAAAAAATATTACCGGGTGACCGGCAGTCGGCGATGTTGCCGACACCGGCTCCATTTTCGCCAACTTCAAATCTCTATATCTCGGTGAGTATTGATCGCAAAAATGTATTTTTTAGCCTATTAGATTTAGAAAAAAAAACTCTATCATTTCATAAGAAAAAATAATTTTTTTTTTTTTTTTGAAATTCATGGACCCTGAGAACGAGATTCGGAGACCCCCCTTGGACCCTGAAAGGGTTAAATACTCACCTTTACTCATTGTATACTATCTACAAAAATTCTTACAATTTAGTTTTAAGTTAATTTTAAGTCTGCCCAAAATGCCCTGCATACTAGGGGCTTTTGGCATGTACACCTCATGTAATCTCAATAACCAAATGTAATTCTTTGTATCATGTCCAAATAAAAATATTATTATTATTATTATTATTAAAACGATACTAAAAAAACACCTTCTCACCCAAACCTAAATGCTCAATATCAAACATTCCCAACAAAGTAGAATAATCACTTAAATGTAAAAAACTTATTAATCACTTAAATGTAAAAACCTGTTATGAATAATACATACTAAGCTAACTATTTCCATAACATTTACATTATAATGACCACGTAAACTGTAACTGCAATGCAACTAATTGTTTTAAATTGTTATCTCACTCAATTAGTTGCATTGCTGCAATTAATTGATATGTTCAACTTATATTCAAACTTTATAACTTAGATATGCAATTATACTTATTTTATAAATTATCAACCATAACTTTTTACCATGTAATCTACAATTAAGTAGTCCTAAGAATGCCCGCAATGCACAGCATATTAGGGGCTTTTGGCATGTACATCTCATTAATACCTATGTATGTTGTCTATCCAAACATGTATCATTGTACCATGTCTCAATAAAGTATTATTATTATTATTATTATTATTATTACCTACCTTCCCTCCTTCCTACCTACCTTCCCTCCTTCCTTCCTTCATTCCTTACTTCTTCCTTCCTTCCTCTCAAATCTTCCTACCTTTCTTTTGGTTTCCTGGGCATTGCTTTCGGTCACAAACTCCTCAAAACCATGAAATTCATCTTTACTGACACTTCCACCTGTGTTAGAACTGTCACTTGGGAAAATATGAGTCCCAATTCGCCGGGGAGTGAAGAGTTTCTTACCACGAGTCATGTCAAACAAGGCGTACTGAAATGGCATACCCACAATGCAATGTGGGTGCCCCAATTTTTTTCCTACTGTGCACACTCACCACGCAGACCCATTCTCTCACATGTAGGCCTACCAGCTTTCTCCAGCTCGATTTGAAGGCGCTAGAATTTACACGTATAAGTATGTGACCGACCCTAGCTGTTAAGACGTATATGTACGTGACCGACCCTCAAAGGGTTGTATAAATAAGAGCAGCCAGTGTACGGAGACTTACCCATGCCTTGTGCTACCTGAGAGTCGAACTTAGGATCTTTACCTATAACTTAAGTGCCCTACCACTGAGGTACTATCTTCCGGAAAATAACTCCTCACTAACAGATAAGGACAAACTGTTTTAAATAGTATTGTGTATACATGTAATGATTATTTTTCAATCTGTCTTCACTGTGCAGCCTCTCCTCACTTAGCGATGTACTCGTTTACCGATGACTCGGACTTGTGACGGGCTCTCTGACTTTACCTTACCTTTACCTTTGAAGAGTTTCAAGAGTTTCTCTACTCTCTGAGCCCAGCCATGGGCCAGGCTCGTCTGGTGCTTGCCTGGTCAACCAGGCTGTTGCTGCTGGAGGCCCGCTGCCCCACATATCTGTCACAGCCTGGTTGATCTGGCACCTGGTGAAGATACTTGTCCAGTTTCCTCTTGAAGGCTTCTACACTTGTCCCAGCCATGTTTCGGATATCTTCTGGTAAGATGTTGAATAGTCTGGGACCCCAGATGTTCGACAGTGCTCCCTTATTGTCCCCACCGCACCCCCTGCTCCTCAATGGGTTTATTTTGCACTTCCTCCCATATCTCTCACTCTAATATGTTGTTATGACAGTATGCAGATTTGGGACTAGGCCTCGAGTACTTTCCAGGTACAGTGGAACCCCAAGTTTCGGCCACCCTGAGTATCGGCGGCTTCGAGTTTAGATCCCTTTTTTCGGCTAAATTTTGTCCCGAGTTTCACACTGTGCCCAGTGTTTCGACCCGCGTACCAGACCTGTCCGCCTGCCCTCTCCTGCACGCCTCCCTGCACAGCCATCGTGAGTCAGTCTGGCTTTGTTTCTCCTCGAGTGAACATTACATTATATACTAGGCATTTAAAGTGCCCTATAGTGATAAAATGCATATACAGTACACTCATTACTTACCTTAAAACATTTGTAGTCTTAATGGTCTTAATATAGGGTGAAAGGTGAATAGTATGGTAGGTAGGTATGTAACCCCCATCTGCCTACCCCACCCACACATTATATACTAGGCATTTAAAGTGCCCTAGAGTGATAAAATGCATATACAGTACAGTAGACCCCCGAGTAACAGTCTGTCCGAAAACCGATTTTTTCGTGTAAAGGTTGCTTTTTAAGGTCAATATTTTTCTCGTGCAGCGGTTTTTACTCGTGTAGCGGTCCGTACCAGACCTGTCCGCCTGCCTGCGCTTGCATGCCTCGCCGCGCAGGAAGTCAGTCTAGCGTTGTTTACACTTGAGTCAACAATACCCAGCGTGCTCTTCCAAACATTCACAATACATTTGTTGTGTTTATTGGTGGTTTAGTGATTGTCACTGTGAAATAAGTCACCATGGGACCAAAGAAGTTTTCTAGTGGCACCCCAGTGGTAGCATTCATGCAGGGAGTGTAGCATTCATGCAGGGAGTGTAGCATTCATGCAGGGAGTGTAGCATTCATGCAGGGAGTGTAGCAGGCATGCAGGGAGTGTAGCAGGCATGCAGGGAGTGTAGCAGGCATGCAGGGAGTGTAGCAGGCATGCAGGGAGTGTAGCATTCATGCAGGGAGTGTAGCAGGCATGCAGGGAGTGTAGCATTCATGCAGGGAGTGTAGCAGGTATGCAGGGAGTGTAGCATTCATGCAGGGAGTGTAGCATTCATGCAGGGAGTGTAGCATTCATGCAGGGAGTGTAGCATTCATGCAGGGAGTGTAGCATTCATGCAGGGAGTGTAGCATTCATGCAGGGAGTGTAGCATTCATGCAGGGAGTGTAGCATTCATGCAGGGAGTGTAGCAGGCATACAGGGAGAGTAGCAGGCATGCAGGGAGTGTAGCATTCATGCAGGGAGTGTAGCATTCATGCAGGGAGTGTAGCAGGCATGCAGGGAGTGTAGCATTCATGCAGGGAGTGTAGCATTCATGCAGGGAGTGTAGCAGGCATGCAGGGAGTGTAGCAGGCATGCAGGGAGTGTAGCAGGCATGCAGGGAGTGTAGCATTCATGCAGGGAGTGTAGCATTCATGCAGGGAGTGTAGTATTCATGCAGGGAGTGTAGCATTCATGCAGGGAGTGTTGCAGTCATGCAGGGAGTGTAGCAGGAAGGCAGGGAGTGGGGATTCCCCTTCCAAACACTAACCCCTCCCCCCCTGTCCTCCCTATCTTCCAGATGCCAGCAACTCTCTTCAATAAAGGTAAGTAAATGTTATTTTAAATGTTGAATTATGAATTTATTACACTACTTTATACATATTTATAATTGTTTTGTGAATGTAAAAGTATAGTTAATCTTTACAAAATTATTTTTTTGTGAATATTTTTGGATGTCTGGAACGGATTAATTGTATTTACATTATTTCTTATGGGAAATTAAGTTTCGAGTTACGAATTTTTTGTGTTGAGGTCTAGCTCCTTTAACGGATTAAGGCTATTAGTCGAGGGACCACTGTACACTCATTACTTACCTTAAAATATTTGTAGTCTTAATGTAGAGTGAGAGATGAATAAACAAACCAGTTGTTTTTGTTGTTGTTAGCAGTCTGGACACGAATGGTTTATGTTCAGTCCGTCAAGCCGACTGGAAAAACATCTTACAGTGGACCCCCGAGTTACGAACACCTCGGAAATCGTACAATTATGTAAGTATAATATTGTAAGTGCTTTTGTAAGTGTATTTTTGGGGGTCTGAAATGGACTAACCTACTTGACATTATTTCTTAAGGGAGTAAATTCGTTCGGTAATGGCAATTGAGCAGTCATCTGGAATGAATTTTGTTCGTTACTCGGGGGTCCACTGTATATTTATGTTAATTTATACAGTGGACCCCCGGTGTTCGTTATGCTCCAAACTCGAACAATTATGTAAGTGTATTTGTGTAAGTGCTTTTGTAAGTGTATTTTTGGGGGTCTAAAAGGACTAGTCTAATTTACATTATTCCTTATAGGAATAAATTCGTTTGGTAATGGCACTTAAACAGCATTCTGCAACGAATAAATTACAAAAACCGGAGGTCCACTGTATGTTTATATGTTACGTAGCATGTCTATTATATAATTTTGAAAAAAATATCATAGATGGATTAAGCAAAATATCTATATTAACGTGATTATTATTGTGATTATTTTGTGCTATTATTATCATTATTAATATGGCATCTCCAGGACTAATAACACACTGTTAGTGATTTTAATGTGTTCCTGCATGCCAGCACAGGCGCAAGTTGTGGAGTTTAAAGCGGTTAAGTTTAGTGACAAATTGTAGCATTAAGAGTAGGATTAAGAGTGTTGCAATTAAGCGATAGAAAAATGACAAAACGAAATAAACTCCTGATAGCATAAGCCGCTCTGCCTATATTCTGCAAGGTATGTAAATGGTGTACATACACCAGTTCATTTGTACATTATGGTTTTCTTATGAAAGAAGTGATCTAATGCATTTAGCATTACAAACTCTGTTTTCTCTTATACTAACACGTCTGAAGGAGGAAAGAATGGGAAGACGTTTTCATAGCTGGAGCAAGAATGCCCGCCACGACATACGTAATGACATTCACATTTTATTCATTCTAGAGTGGATATCAGGTTTTTATGTTATTTATATTGTTTATTATGTCATATTAGATGAATTGTAATAGATAAATAAGCCGTAGAGTTGATAATAGCGTCATTAAAGAACAGTGGACCCCTGGATTACGTCATTATTTCATTCCAGAATGCTGTTCAAGTGCCGTTACCGAACGAATTTGTTCCCATAAGGAATAATGTAATTTAGATTAGTCCTTTTAGACCCCCAAAAATACACTTACAAAAGCACTTACAAAAATAAACTTACATAGTTGTTCGAGTTTGGAGCAGTACGTAATCCAGGGGTCCACTGTACTATTTTGTCATGCCTCCTGACAGCAGGAACGGATTAATTGGATTTACATTGTTTCTTATGGGAAATATTGCTTCGACTTTAGGCCAAGCTCCTGGAACAGATTACAGCCGAAACTCGGGGTTCCACTGTATATATTATCATGTACAGTGGACCCCCGACTAACGAAAGGTTTATATAACGAAAAAATTGTGTAACAAAAGCTTTTTTCGTTCTCGTGTAGCAAAAATTGGCTCGTGTAGCGAAACGTATTAGACCTGTCCGCCTGCTCCGCGCCTGCCCTGCGCCTGCACAGGACGCCAGTGAAGCATTGTTTACCATTGAGAGAACATTACCCAGCGCGCTCTTTCAAACATTCACAATACATTTGGTGTCATTTTTGGTGCTTTAGTGATTGTCACTGTGAAATAAGTCACCATGGGTCCAAAGAAGCTTCCTAGTGGCACCCCTGTGGTAAAGAGAGTGAGGAACACCATCGAACTGAAGAAAGAGATTGTTGAAAAATATGAGAGTGGCGTACGTCTGAGTGAGCTTGCCAGGATGTACAAGAAAAGTGCATCTACTATCGGCACTATCCTGGCAAAGAGAAAGGAGATCAAGGAAGCTAATGTTGCAAAAGGGGTTGATATGTTAACGAAAAATAGATCAAAAACAGTGGATGAGGTAGAGAAGTTGTTGATGGTGTGGATGAATGAAAAACAGATAGCGGGTGATAGTATTTCCATGGCGATAATTTGTGAAAAGGCAAGGAAGTTGCACGCAGATCTTGTCAAGACAATGCCTGCAACCAGTGGTGATGCGAGTGATTTTAAAGCCAGCAAAGCTGGTTTGACAGGTTTAAGAAACATAGTGGCATACACAGTGTTGTGAGGCATGGTGAGGCAGCCAGCTCAGACAAATGTGCAGCTAAAAAATTTGTGCAGGAATTCCAGGGGTTCGTAGACACTGAAAATTTCGAACCCCAACAAGTGTTTAATTGTGATGAAACAGGCCTGTTTTGGAAGAAAATGCCCAACAGGACCTTCATTACTCAGGAGGAAAAGGCACAGCCAGGACACAAGCCTATATGATGTGTGCCAATGCCAGTGGTGATTTTAAAGTGAAGCCTTTACTGGTGTATCACTATGAAAATCCCAGACCCTTCAAGAATCACAGTGTTGACAAGAATAATTTGTGTGTGCATTGGAAGGCTAACACCAAGGCATGGGTCACTACGGAGATTTTCAAGGAATGGTTGACTTTAGTGTTTGGCCCTAGTGTGAAGAAATACCTCCTGGAAAAGAAATTGCCACTCAAGTGCCTCCTGGTACTGGACAATGCTCCTGCTCATCCTCACAACTTGTACACTGTACACCAAAGTATTGTTTCAGAAGTGCTTTGATGTGACCTCAGACACTGCAGTGACCCTAAGAGAATTCTGGAAAGAACACTTCAATATCGTGCATTGCATAGGCCTTATAGGTAAGGCTTGGGAGGGAGTGACTTCCAGGACTTTGAACTCTGCTTGGAGACCACTGTGGCCGGATTGTGTTGAAAAGAGGGATTTTGAAGGATTTGAGGCTGACCCTGTTGTGGAAGATGTTGTGGAAGATATTGTGGAATTGGGCAAGTCCCTGGGGTTGGAGGTGAGTGGTGAGGATGTGGAAGAGTTGGTCGAGGAGCACAGGATAGAGCTAACAACTGAAGAGCTGCAAGAGCTTCATCTGGAACAGCAACAGACCACAGCTGAGGTTATTGCTTCACAGGAGGAGGGAGAGAGAGAGAAGGAGGTGACTTCTTCAGTGCTTAAGGAGATGTGTACAAAGTGGAATGAGTTGCAGACATTTGTTGAAAAACACCACCCTGAGCAAGCTGAAATGAGCCTTCTGTGCAACCACTTCAGTGACAGAGCCATGTTGTACTTCAGGAAAGTATTAAAAAGTCGCCAGAAACAGAGGACTGTGGACAGTTATTTCACCAGGCAGGGGTCTAGTGACTCTCAAGCTGGTCCTAGTGGCATTAAAAGACCAAGAAGGGAAGTAACCCCAGAGAGGCCTTTGACACCTGAAGTCCTTTTGGAGGGGGATTCCCCTTCCAACCACTAACACCCTGCCCCTGTCATCCTCCTTATCTTCCAGATGCCTGCAGGTCTCTTCAATAAAGGTAAGTAAATGTTATTTATATTATATTTTTGGTTAATATTTTTTTGTGGAACGGATTAATTGTATTTACATTATTTCTTATGGGAAATAAGGGTTCGAATTACGAAAGGTTCGTGTTGAGAAATAGCTCCTGGAACGGATTAATTTCGTTAGTCGGGGGTCCACTGTATCTCTCTCTCCTCTGCTCCAATGAGTACATGTTCAAGACTTGAAGGCATTCCCAATAATTTAGATGTTTTACTGGCTCAATGTGAGCCATAAACAATCTCTGTATTTGTTCCAGCTCTGATATTTCTCCTGCTTTGAATGGGGCCATCAGCACTGAGCAATATTCTAAGTGAGGGAGCACTAGCAATTTGAAGTGTCACCATTGGCATTATTTCCCTTGTTTTGAAGGTTCTCAATACCCACCCTGTCATCTTTCTGGCTGTCATGATCTTTGTCTTGTTATGGTCTTTAACCCTTTCAGGGTTTTTGACGTACTAGTACGGCTTACGCACCAGGGCGTTTGACGTACTAGTACGCCTAAATTCTAGCGCCCTCAAATCAAGCAGAAACAGGCTGGTAGGCCTAGATGTGAGAGAATGGGTCTGTGCGGTCAGTGTGCGCAGTATAAAAAAATCCTGCACCACACAGTGCATAATGAGGAAAAAAAACTATGACCGTGTTTTTTGTTTAAAACAGCGACTTTGCAGTCTATTTTCGTATGGTATTTATGCTTGTATTCTCGTTTTCTTAGTCTCATTTGATAGAATGGATGATATATTACAGAAATAGAGATAATTTTGACTGGTTTCACGATGACAAGTACCATGAAACTGAGCACAAAGTAGCGAAAATGTTCGATTTTTGCCTATGTTCAAGAGTAAACAAATCACGCCATGCGTCCAATACACATCAACTGGGTAGTTTAATATTCTTGCACACGTGCGCTGATATTATTTATACTGTTTTTACAATGATGCAGTAGTATACATAACAGAAAATCTTCAATTTTTTGTGAGAATAAAAATTTAAAATGGAGAGCAAAAGTAATGCAATAGGAGCCTGGAGACGTGACTAATGAACAGATAAAATGTTATTTTAGTGCCAGGAATGTCTGTCTTGTTTATTCTGGACCCTATTTTGAAATTTGTGTTAAATTGACAATATTGCCAATTTCTGATCGCTTTATTGGGTAGTTAAAATCAGTAAATTGGTGGTTTCTTGTACTCAATCGATAGAACAAATGGAATTCTACAATAATTGCTATTCTTTTCGTAGACTGAGACATTGGAATTGGCCGAAAATAGGGCTCAAAGTGGGCGAAATCGCCGATGCGTAAATAGCTTCGATTAGTTTTTCACCAAATTTCATACTTTTGGTGGCGTTATGATCGGAAAAAGATACTCTATCATTTCATAAGAAAAAATAATTTTTTTTTCCCGAAAATGTTTTGACCCTGAGAGAGTTAAGAATCGAGGTCTCAACCCTGAAAGGGTTAAAAGAAAGGTCAGCTGACATAATTATTCCATTATGCATATCTAAATAATGTATATTAGAATGATTTCTGTATGCCCAGCTGGGTTCATATTTCATGCCATGCTGGTGCTGCTACCTATAGGCCTAACCAGCTCAGTTCACAGCCCACTTATCCTGTCTCTTTCTGGCAGCCGAGCTCACTCGGTCAACAAGGTCTACTCCATCACTCTCTCTCAGGCATGGCCCTCTAGGCCAAGAACACAAATAAAGTAAAGTTGCCTCCAAAGAGCCTTATCATTGACCCCGTTTAGATAAGCACCCAAATGAATTACGATAAATGGTGGAAGCTGTGGTCGCAGCAAGTGTGTTGCTCGGAGAGAGGAAGGAAGCCGAAGATTTTGTCTCCAATTCATCGCCCCAAACACGAAGCATCCGTCTTTCCATGAGTTGTACTAAAGTCATGTCTGTAAGTGTCATTATTCAGACACAAGATCAGCTGGATCCAGGCTGAAATTTGCTGAATTTTCATCGAGAAATCTTTGTGGTGTCACCTGGGTCTTCATGGCATCCCACACTGTTCTTCAGTCGCGCGTTCAGCATCACCTGTATGTTTCTGCTGTTGTTGCTGTTCAGCTCAGCATGGCTATTTCAGCAAGTCAGAGGTGAGTTTGTGTGGTGCTCTGCATCCAATGTGGTTGATTCTCCAAGTGAGTGTGTGGGGTGCGGAGGAAGTAGCCAGGTCCTCCCTCGCCGTACACCACCCACACTCATCTCACACCACCATACACCACTATGCTCTCACTCTCTCTCTGCTGTTTTTATGAATTCAATGTGAATTCTTTGCCAGAGCTGAGTATCTGAGTGTCCAAGGTCACTCAAAGCCACGTGTAGATAAGGCCATGTGGAGCAACCCACATGGGTTAACAAGCCAGATGTCGAAAGCCACATGCTGTTGTCTGCTGCCTGACATTGTTCCCTGACGTCACCTCACGATGTCACCCCATGACATCACCTCAGGACGTCTGCTCGACGTCACCCAGGACGTCTGCTTAACGTCAAACACAATGTCTGCCTGACGTCATCTTGCGACGTCACCCAAGACGTCTGGCCAACGTCACCCAAGACGTCTGGCCAACGTCACCTGACGTCATCTTGCGACGTCACCCAGGATGTCTGCCCAACGTCACTCCAGGACGTTGCCTGACATCACCCTCGACATCTGCCTGACATCACCTCACGATGCCAACCCTTGACATCCCTCACAACGTCATGCCTGACATCACCACATGTCATATCAACAGTGTTATAGTTTCACAGTGAGCAATTTGTATTTAGTATTGTCGAGAAGGATTGAGAGAAAATGTCACGTGTTAATTCCTCTCAGTCAGTGTTTTCACATGTTCATGTATGTCTTAGTATCAATTTTTGTACAGAAAAGCATCTTTGGCTAGTGAAAGCCATGCAATAACTGCATGTGCAGTGTGGGTGTGGGCAGTTTTCTGTGTGTCCCAATGTGTGGGCTGAGTCCAGATGTGTGTGTAGACCTGTGTGGTCTGAGTCCAGATGTGTGTGTAGACCAGTGTGGTCTAAGCCCAGACCATTGGTAACACCCTCATGTTACATGTCACCGTGTTGTGACCGTTTGACAACTGGCACTAGTCAGTCCAGGCATCACATTACGAGCATCTGAGCCCCCATGTACACAAAGCTCTTATGCTTGCCGCTCGTAGACACCATGCCTGAGTTGTACCTGCTACGACTCCCCGTTGAGACTCATTTCACTCCACCTCCTGACCATCAGAGTGCAGTTATGTGTAGAAAACTAGTCTGAGGACGCTTAGACTAACCTCTGCTATGACTCCAACTATCGAGAGGATGACACTGTCAAGCCGTAGTAGCCCTGTCGGCAGTTGGAGTCACAGCAGAGGTTAGTCCTCAGACTAGTTTTGTACACATAACTGCACTCTGACGGTCAGGAGGTGGAGTGAAATGAGTCTCAATGGGGAGTTGTAGCAGGTACAACTCAGGCATGGTGTCTACGAGTGGCGACCATAAGAGCTTTACTTTGAGATTAGCCTCAGTCAGTTTTTCCAGTACCCGCTCAAGTTTTATGAGATGTGTAGGCACATCCTGGGACATCACGATGAGATTGTCTAGGTAGACCATTAGGGTGTTTCCTAGGAGAGTAGGGAAAATCGTCGTCATCAAATGACAATGTGATCGGGTTTCCCCGCAATCTAAAAGGCATCCCTTTGAACTGATAATGACCAATGCTGGCATCTCCTGGCTCCATCCTCCACTATGCTGATTGGCATGCCATTTTCTCTTGTCTTTTTCAGGCAACTGAGCTCACTCAGTCAACAAGATCTACTCCGTCACTCTCTCCCAGACATGGCCTCCAGGCCTGGGCTACTTAAACACACTGCCTGTGTACTTAGAACACAAATAAAGTAAAGTTGCCTCTGAAGAGCCTTATCATTGACTCCGCTTGGATAAGCACCCAAATAAATTATGACATTTCTCTATTCTGTTTATTTCAATATACAGTACATTACTGTATAAACATTTAAAAATATACTAGAAATGTTATAAATGGTGCAAAGGTGACATTAAAACAGTATCAAAGATGGTTGACATAAACCAACTACCATTATAGTATGCTCCTCACTTAACGTCGAATTCGTTTACCAACGTGGTCTTAGGAACGGAACTCTGTCGTTGAGTGAGGAGAGGCTGTATTTCCTTTCCAATATAAAAAATTGTGGATCTAATACATGTAACCCCCTCCCCTCTACTAATAGGTATGGCAATATTGAAAAGTAATGAAAAAAAAAAGGAATTAAGTCAAGTGATATTTGTTGCAAACACTGCTTATTCACCTGGTTAGGAACAACTTTTGTACATTTTCTATCCTATTCTTTCCTCAAGAAACTTGCACCAAACATACAACAATGGAAAACAGTATTCGCAGAGACAAATAAAAAGTTTCCATTGCTTAACCTAAATTTATTAAAAGACAAATTTCCCAAGCTGTACAATAAATTTCCTGCACTAGCTAATGAACAGTATGATGATTAAAATATAAAGCAATTCTTACCTGCTGTGGGATGTAGGGACCCAGATTAACCATTTCAGGGTCGAGAGGCCCTCTCCCAAACTCGTTTCAGGGTGGAAATTTTTTCGGGGAAAACAAAAATTATTTTTTCTTTTGAAATGATAGAAAATCTTTTTCTGATCATAATAACACCAAAAGTATGAAAAGTGATGGAAAATTAATGGAATTATGCTCTCGCAAAGTTAGTGGTATCGACGATATTTACGCATCGGCAATTTCACCCACTTTGAGCCCTATTTTCAGCCAATTCCAATGTTTCAGTCTACTAAAATTATAGCTATTTCACTAGAATTCCATTTGTCCTATCAATTGGGCACAAGAAACTGCCAATTTATGGATTTCAACTACCCAATAAAGTGGTCAGAAATTGGCAATTTGGCCAATTTCACACAAATTTCAAAAGATGCCAATTTCAAAATAGGGTCCAGAATAAACAAGACAGACATTCCTGGCACTAAAATAACATTTTATCTGTTCATTAGTCACGTCTCCAGGCCCCTCTTACATTACTTTTGCTTTCCATTTTGAATTTTTATTCTCACAAAAAATAGATTTTCTGTTATGTATACTACTGCATCATTGTAAAAACAGTATAAATAATATCAGCGCACTTGTGCAAGAATATTAGACTCGCCAGTTGATGTGTATTGGACGCATGGCGTGATTTGTTTACTCCTGAACATCGGCAAAAATCAAACATTTTCGCTTCTTTGCGCTCAGTTTCAAGGTACACGTACTTGTCATCGTGAAACCACTCAAAATTATCTCTATTTCTGTAATATATCTTCCATTTTATCAAATGAGACCAAGAAAACGAGAATACAACCATAAATACCATACGAAAATAGACTGCAAAGTCACTGTCTTAAACCAAAAACACGGTCGGAGTTTTTTTTCCTCATTATGCACTGTGTGGTGCAGGATTTTTTTATACTGCGCACACTGACCGCAAAGACCCATTCTCTCACATCTAGGCCTACCAGCCTGTTTCCGCTTGATTTGAGGGCACTAGAATTTAGGCGTAGCAGTACATCGATAACCCTAGTGCGTAAGCCATACTAGTACAGTGAAAACCCTGAAAGGGTTAAAGACAGGGTCCCTAATGCAGAATAAACATAAATATTCCAAGCGCATCAAGTTCAATCCTGAGTAAAACATTGTCTGACTGGCATGCTCTGCATTACGTATCATTAAATTCATTCCATATCCAGTTTTGGAAAATAATTTATGTTCACCCATACTTACCAAGTGAGCTAGCCAGTGTAGATCACCAGAGAGAAGGTACTGATCATTGTACCAAGTTCCAAAAATGTCGTATGGCTTATTTAAGACTCGACACTGCAGCTGAAAATCTCCTGGAAAAAAATAATTGTTTTCTTTAGTGAATAATACTGAGCCAAACAAGTAAGAAAAATCTATTTACTGTATAGTGGTACCAACAATATGGGTGTGAAGCTTGGGTTGTAAATGTTGCAGTGAGAAGGAGGCTGGAGGCTGGAGACAGTGCAGATGTCATGTCTAAGAGCAATGTGTGGTGTAAATATTATGCAGAGAATTCATAGTGTGGAAATTAGGAGGAGGTGTGGAGTTACTAAAAGTATTATTCAGAGGGCTGAGGAGGGGTTGTTGAAGTGGTTTGGTCATTTATAGAGGATGGAGCAAAATAAGTTGACTTGGAGGGTGTATCAATTTGTAATGGAGGGGAGAAGGGATAGAGGTCATCCTAGGAGAGGATGGAGGGAGTAAAAGAGGTTTTGTGTTTAAGGGGCTTGGACATACAGCAGGTATGTGTGAGCGTGTTAGGAGTGAATAGAGACGAATGTTTTTTTGGGGACTTGACAAGATGTTGGAATGTGAGCAGGGTAATATTTTGTGAAGGGATTCAGGGAAACCGGTTAGCCGGACATGAGTCCTGGAAGTTGGAAGTACAATGCCTGCACTATATAGGAGGGGTTTGGGATATTGGATGTTTGGAGTTACATACATCTAAACTGTCGTATCTGGCCGCCTCTGCAAAAACTGATTATGTGTGAATAATGATAAAGGTTTATTTTTTTGTAAAAAGTTAATAATAATAATAATAATAATTTTATTGTGAGATGATACAGAGGTGTACATAGTTATGGTTATAAATGGGTGTACATGACAAAAGCCCCTAAAATGCAGAGCATTATGGGCATTCTTAAAATTAATTAACAATAGACTAAATAGTAAAAATTATAGTAGACAATTTATTTTGAACTTAAGTTGAACGTAATGCAATTTATTATATCAGATCAAACAAATTAAAACAATTGTATTGCAATAACAGTTTATATGGTCATTAGACGAGTTACAAAAAGTACAAGAGTACAAGAGAATGGATTATTATATTTGTTAATGCTATAGAAACAAAGTTAGCTAAGTATGCATTATTTATAATAGGTTTATACATTTAAGTGACTAATTAACTTTGTAGGTAATGTTAAATATTGTGTATTTAGTTTTGGGTGAGTAGGTGGTTTTTCAGTAGAGTTTTGAATTGAGGTACAGGCAGGGTTTCTTTGGCAGTCACAGGTAATGAATTCCAAATTTTTGGGCCTTTAATGTGCACTGAGTCACACTTTATCACTGGCTGGTGCTATAGCCTTTATTGACTTGTGAAGCTTCTTTGGACCCATGGTGACTTATTTCACAGTGACAATCACTGAACCACCAAAAAAGACACCAAATGTATTGTGAATGTTTGAAAGAGCGCGCTGGGTAATGTTCTCTCAATGGTAAACAACGCTTCACTGGCGTCCTGCACAGGCGCAGGGCAGGCATAGAGCAGGCGGACAGGTCTAATACGTTACGATACACGAGTCCATTTACGATACACAATATTGAAAAAGGCTTACGTTACACATTTTTACGATATATGAGCCTTACGTTACTCGGGGATCCACTGTATAAACTAATTGTTAAATTCTT
The DNA here is from genome assembly GCA_009830355.1 of Cherax destructor. NCBI lineage: Eukaryota > Metazoa > Arthropoda > Malacostraca > Decapoda > Parastacidae > Cherax > Cherax destructor. Next base: position 17,978 of record WNWK01021680.1, on the reverse strand, counting down.
AAATTTTTGTACTACCTCAATTTTGTAAACCTAGTTAATCACTACAATTACCTAATCTTAATACCAGTATAATCATTGTGTCACTATAGAGTAAGATCTAGTATAAGACTGCCTGAAATGCCTAGGCATACCTAGGCATATTATTGGCCTTCTTGTAATAAAAATCACTCTCAGTGATCTGACCTGAGTTACTCTTAAGTGGGCCTATCTTGTCCCTAATCTTACTTCTGTATACCTGAAAGAACCCTTTTGGGTTTGTCTTTGAATCCCTAGCAACTTCAGCCTTATAATCCCTTTTTGCTTTTCTTATTCCATTTTTTATTTATCTCTTTAACTGAATATACAGTGGTACCCTGAGTTTCATACAGCTCCTAAATCGAACAATTATGTAAGTGTATTATTGTAAGTGTATTTTTGGGGGTCTGAAACAGACTAATCTAATTTACATTATTCCTTATGGGAACAAATTCATTCGGTAACAGCACTCGAACAGCCTTCAGGAATGAATTATGTATGAAACTCGGGGTACCACTGTATTGATTTCTTAACCACCCCTCACCTCTTTTGATATGTCTATATATGCCTCTCTTTTGACCAACGAGATGTTTTAACCCTTTGGGGGTCCAAGGACCCTCTCCGAAACTCGTTCTCAGGGTCCACGAATTTCAAAAAAAAAAAAAAAAAAAAAATTCTTATGAAATGATAGTTTTTTCCCTAAATCTAATAGGCTAAAAAATACATTTTTGCGATCAATACTCACCGAGATATAGAGGATTGAAGTTGACGAAAATTGAACCGCTGCCGACAACATCGGTGACTGCCAGTTGGCCGGTAATCTTGTATTTTCTTTCTTGAAGTTGTTTTCTTATCGATTTTAACTTTTTTTTTTTTAAATAACTTTTATGGCCTGTGAAACCAATATAAGTGCTGTTTTTCAAATATTCACTTGCTAAGTATTATACAATAATTACATAAAGTTTGTTATCACTATTTTGTTTACACAATTTATTTACAGTTATTCACAATAACAAATATTGTTTATTTTCATTGTTCAATCATGTATATACATATATATAGTCACTGGACATGTTTCTAGAAGTTCTGCAGCCTGTGGATGTCTCTGAAACATGGTTCCATGCACAGTGGTGTTTTACATTCCACACACATAAAACGAGTGTCTCTGCATTGTTGTGGGCATTTTTTTGTATGTGAACAGACAAAACACCTCTTCTGAGCCTTTTTCTTGCAAGCAGTAGCAGGCAGTTTTGTTAGGAAGTGATCACCAGGCCTCAGACGAGAGGGTAGGTGTTGATAACTTGGTGTTGGGCGGGTTTCTATTGCAGGTGTTGTTCCTTGGTACTTGAATATTATTTGTCTGATGACAGACAAACAAAATTCGCCATATGGTGGTTTGTTTGTGGTCTTCAACTTATAAATATTATAAGCATTGAGCATGGAAATGTCCAGAATGTGAAAAAAGAGTTTTATGTACCACTTGTAACTCTTGCGAACACAATCAGCAAACCCAATTTGCATGTCACATTTGTCCACTAAGTGCATATTGAGCGTGTAGTCCATCACAGCTGCAGGTTTTAGAATGGGTTCATTGGTCTATCTACTCACCCTGCCAGTGTCTGTCATTTCGTTAGGGTGAATTGATGACAACACTTTGACATCTCGTTTGTCATGCCACCAAAATGCCATGATGTCATTGGCAGCAAACGCCTGCACGTCACCTCTACGAGTGCCTGCATTGAACCTAGGCATATGCTTACGATTTGCAAGCACTGTACCGCACACATATGTCAAGTTCACTCGCAAAAAATCACTGAGGGAGGGGCTTGTGTACCAGTTATCAGTACAGTCAACCCCCAGTGCTCGACGGCGTCGGAGGTCGTCCAAATCGGTGTTCGACAGGTTTTTTACGAGAATTTTGGCTCGGTATTAGGCGATCTGCTCGGAGTTGGACGAGTTGGCTATTCGTCCTAGACGCGTACGCGTGTCCCAGCTGGGCCCGGGCACTCCACGGAGCGTCAGTGCTATTGTTTACAAGCGAGAGCGACCACCATCCACGCATTCATACCAGTATATTGTCATTATTCCACTGCTTTTAGTGCTTGCAACTGTTAAATAAGCAACCATGGGCCCCAAGAAAGCTCCTAGTGCCAAGCCTGTGGTAAAGAGTGTTGCAGGGAGTGAAGCAGGGATGCAGGGAGTGAAGCAGGGATACAGAGAGTGTAGCATTCATGCAGGGAGTGTAGCATTCATGCAGGGAGTGTAGCATTCATGCAGGGAGTGTAGCATTCATGCAGGAGTGTAGCATTCATGCAGGAGTGTAGCATTCATGCAGGGAGTGTAGCATTCATGCAGGGAGTGTAGCATTCATGCAGGGAGTGTAGCATTCATGCAGGGAGTGTAGCATTCATGCAGGGAGTGTAGCATTCATGCAGGGAGTGTAGCATTCATGCAGGGAGTGTAGCATTCATGCAGGGAGTGTAGCATTCATGCAGGGAGTGTAGCATTCATGCAGGGAGTGTAGCATTCATGCAGGGAGTGTAGCATTCATGCAGGGAGTGTAGCATTCATGCAGGGAGTGTAGCATTCATGCAGGGAGTGTAGCATTTATGCAGGGAGTGTAGCATTCATGCAGGGAGTGTAACATTCATGCAGGGAGTGTAGCATTCATGCAGGGAGTGTAGCATTCATGCAGGGAGTGTAGCATTCATGCAGGGAGTGTAGCATTCATGCAGGGAGTGTAGCATTCATGCAGGGAGTGTAGCATTCATGCAGGGAGTGTAGCATTCATGCAGGGAGTGTAGCATTCAAAGAAAAAGGCCAGTAACCCCAGAAAAGAACTTGCCACCTGTAGTGTTAATGGAAGGGGATTCCTTCCAAACACTAGCATACTACTCCATCTTCTCCCCTCTTCCCGTCTTCCACACATCAACAACTCTTCAATAAATGTAAGTGACATGTTATTGTACTATTATTTCTTAATTTTTCATAAAATTGTGTATAATTTAATGTCAAAAAGTTAAAAAAAATATTTATTTTAAAACTTTTGGATGTCTGAAACGGATTAATTTTATTTCCATTATTTCTTATGGGGAAAATAGAATCGGAGTTCGACCAAACCGGTGGTCAACGGGCCCTCTGGAACAGATTACCGACGAGAACCGAGGGTTGACTGTATATAATAAATACCCCTTAGCAAGATATGGTTCCATCATTGTTCTAACCACATCACCAGAGATACCCAGTACCTTCCTGGTATCTTTCAATGTATTAATATCCAATAATATTAATATCTTTCAATGTAATAATATCCAATACAATACCACTGTAGCAATCACAAAACACAAACAACTTTATACCAAAGCGTTTCCTCTTGCTTGGTATATACTGCTTGAACGACAGTCTACCTTTGAACAGAATCAGTGACTCGTCAATAACAAGCTTCCTGAAGGGATAAAAATGCATATTCAATTTCTCTTTCAGATACAAAAACACATTCCTAATCTTATATAACCTGTCATTTCTGTCAGGCCTGGTTTTGTCTGAGAAGTGGAGCATATGTAACAGTAGCACAAATCGATTCACTGATATTATATCACTGAAACCTGGTGTTGCAATCAGGCGGTCTGTCGACCAGTATGATTTGACACGGTGCTTATACACTTGTGGCATAAGCATTATTGTGGCAAAGAACAAGTACATCTCAGCTACAGTTGCCTCTTTCCACCTGTTGAGGCGTGATGTTGGTGAAAGTATTGTGTTTCCCATGGTGTACTCGTAGTATCTGTTGCTTTCCCTGACAATAATTTCCATCAGGGGATCGTCAAAAAATAATGATGGGGATTGGGAATAAAACTTTCAGCGTCCTGCCAATCCCAGGTACGGTCTGCTGGTGGGTACTGGATATTTACAGGTGGTTGTGGGGTTGTGGAAGTGGAGGTTGTGGTTGTGGGGGTTGGTGGGTAGGTGCGGATTTCCTTTGTTGTAACTGAGCTGACTCAGCAGCGTCGGTGCCAGCATGGTCCACTGCTGGTGCCTCGAGCCTGGCACCACCACCACCACTACCACTACCAGATGCATGCACATTTCTCATCCCAATTGCAACACTATCGTCTTCATTTTCACTATCACTTCCTGTTGTACGCCCACGGGATGTACTCCGAGATGTACTCCTTCCCCTTGGAATAGCATATGGCACGCTACCAGAGCGCATATACCGTCGTATATACTGACGCTTCACTGGAAAATATTCTGCTCCACTCTCGCAACTGGAACTGTTTTGAAGAGCTTGGAGTTCATATTCACTATCACTATCATCACCATTGCTCACATCAGAGTCTGGGATATGAGTAAATAACAGTTTCCTCTTTCGTTCTGGAACAACTGAGTGTGAACAAGATGCCACAACACCGGAGTTGGACGGCTGAGGGTCGTCTGGGTTTTCCTCAATATTACCGATATTATGTTCATTAGTTTCGGTCACAACCACCTCAAAACCTTGAAACTCATCATCACTGACACTCCCATCGGTGTTAGAACTGTCACTGGGGAACAAAAGTGTTCCAATTTGCCAAGGAGTGAGGAGTTTCTTACCGCCAGGCATGGTGATCAGGGTGTACTAACATGGCGTTCCCACAATGCACCACTGGGTCCCCGATTTTTTTCCTACTGCGCACACTGACCACGCAGACCCATTCTCTCACCACTAGGCCTACCAGCCATTTCACGCTTAATTTGAAGGCGCTAGAATTTATGCATACTAGTACATGGATAACCCCAGCGTGTATGCCGTACTTGTACGACCGAAACCCCAAAGGGTTAATCTATTGTTCATCCATTTGGGATCATTTTTGTTAGATCTAATTTCCCTACTTGGAACAAAAGTTGTCTGGGCAGCTACAACTATGCTCTGAAAAATGTCATATTGACAACCAACACCACCTACCTGACCCATAGTCAGGTCATCCCAATTTAACCCACCCAGGTAATTTCTCAGTCCCATGAAGTCGGCCAAGTGGAAGTCTGGGACAGAGACTTGATTGCAGTTATCTAGGTAATTCCATGATATATTGAAACTAAGTGATTTGTGATCACTTTCCCCAAGCTCATCATAACCTCAAGATTATTAATTAGTGATTCTTTGTTGGTAAGAACCAAGTCAAGCAGGTTGTATCCTCTAGTTTGTTCTGTCACAAACTGTTTTAAAAAGCAATCCTGAACTTAATCAAGAAAGTCGCTAGACTTAAGATTTCCTGTCACATTGTTCCAATCAATTTGTCTAAAGTTAAAATCTCCCATTAACATAACATTTTCATATCTAGATGCCTTATGAATTTTGTCCCAGTGCAGTAAGCTGCTATCAAGGTTTTGGGGCCTATAAATCACACCCAAAATTATTTTTCACGACCCTCGAGAAACTGTAGCCAAACAGATTCTGTGTTCGATGTTTCTAATATCTTGTCTAACACGACAATTTAAATTATCTCTGACATACATCGCCACTCCACCACCCTTCCTGTTGACCCTATCTGTGTGGAATAGTTTATAACCCTGTATGTTGCATTCAGAAGGCATTTCTCTACTTTTCAAATTGAACCAGGTCTCTGTTATAGCAATAATATCTATATTACCTGTACTTGCAAGTAATTTTCGCTCATCTATCTTATTTCTTAGACTCCTACTATTTGTATAGTAAACCTTAACCCTTTCAGTGTCCATGCCGTAGTTCTACGGCTTTGAGTTCTGGGTCCAAACCGTAGTTTTATGTCATGAGCTCAGCTCACTCAGATAAGCTTTGAGCGGTAAATTTGGGCCTAGATATGAGAGAATACATCTATGTGGTAAGTGTGCACCACATAAAACAAATCCTGCAGCACACAGTGCATGAGAGAAAAAAAAACTGAAACCGTAATTTTCGATTAAAACAGCGACTTTGCAGTGCTTTTTCGTATAATTTTTATAGTTATATTTGCGATTTCTTGGTCTCATTTGATAGAATGGAAGATATATTACAGATATAGAGATGATTTTGATTGGTTTTAGTACTGGAAATGGCTTGAAACTGAGCTCAAAGTAGCGGAAATGTTACATTTTTGCTGATAAATGACCTCACACGTCTAATACGTGCCAGCTGGTGGATCTAATATACGTTCACAAATGAGGTGATATTATTTGTACAATTATTAAAATATTGTATAACAGTAAATATTCCATTTTTTGGTTTGAATAAAAATTCATTATGTGAATAAAAAATAAAAATGGAATTCATTTGTAAAGACTGAAAACGTAACTAATGAACAGAGGAAATGTTAGTTTAGTGCCAGGAATGCCTGCATTGTTTATTCTGCACCCTATTTTGAAATTGGAATATTTTGAACTTTGAGTTAAATTGGCTAAATTACCAATTTCCAATCACTTTATTTTGGAGTTGAAACAGTTGACTGGGCGATTTCTTGTGCTCAATCGATAGAATAGAAGTAATTCTAGTGAAATAGCTAAGAATTTGGTCGACTGGAATAATGTAATTGGCATAAAATGGGAGTCAAAGTCGGCAAAATCGCCGATGCGCAAATATCGCTGACACATCAAAATTCGCGAGAGCATAATTTCGTCAATTTTCAATCATATTTCGTACTTTTTGTTTTATTACCTTCAGAAAAAGATTCTCTACCATTTCATAAGAAAAAATAAGATTTTTTTTTTAAATTCTTGGACACTGGTGCACCCCTTCCAAAAATGGCCTTGGACCCTGAAAGGGTTAAGGGAGCTAGTCACTCGTTGCCCTCTACTATCACTCTTTGTTTGTTGAACAATGGCTTTGCCTTTACTAGCAACTTCATTTTGAATATTGTCTTTTAAACATATCCCTGAGGTATCCTGGTAATATCTGCTGTTTTCAACCCTAGTACTGCAGCCTGATTGTTTTTCACAAACACCCATACCTGTATAATATATCAGTTTAAAGTCCTAGACAAGTCATCAATGACCCCCTCAATTGAATTGCCTAATACAACCACTCCAGCCCCAGAGAGATGAACCCTATTCCTTGCATACATATCACATTTGCCATTGAATTTGTCCTAGTTATCAATGAATGGGATTGCAAGTTCCTTGTAGTACCTGTCTAGCCAGCAATTTATACCAATTGCCCTAGACATCCATTCATTGACCACTCCCCTTCTAGGCAAGATGCTACGTATGGTTGGGATCCCTCCCTTAGACCTGACTACATCTATGGCTGACCTGTACTTATCCAGCAGCTCCTGTCTCCTGCCCTTCCCGATGTCATTTCCACCAGCACTAAGACAGATAATGGGCTTGTTCCCATTACCTGACATAATATTATTCAACCTGCTGACTATGTCACCAACACCAGCTCCTGGGAGGCACACTCTCTGTCTGACCTTCCTATCTCTGTTACAAAAAGCATGGTCTATATATCTTACCTGAGAGTCTCCCACAATCAGAATATTCTTACCTTGATTTGCAGGGGAGTCAGTGGTACCTTTAACCTCACTAACCACTGAAGTACACTCGTCTTGGCGAACAGAGAATCGATTTCCTACCTTCACATCTTCTCTATTAACCTTCCTTATCTTCCTCCTTCCTGAATTGTGAACCACTTGCCACTTAAAGCGGCTGCCACTCTCCAACTCACTGCTGGTAACCTTTCCCTCCTTACCAGCTCCAACTATCTCACACTCACTCCCAAACCCATCTAGGCAAAGCTTCAGCCTCCTATTTTCCTCCTGAAGAAGTAGAACCTCCTTCTTCAACACTTTAACCTGAGATTCTGAAGCACTACAGCAAGCCATGGTGCTCGGTAACACTCCATGCTAATTCCCAGACAGCTTAGGACAGGATGCCACGCTGTTTGCTTTAGCTGGCATTAAACTGAACTGGTGCTCCCACAAGGTACTAAGTGGTCCCAGATTTAAATACTGCTCACACCAAGTGTTAAGACTCATTCTATACTGACCAGGCATCTAAGGCCAATCGTGCCAAATTTGGAGGCAGAAAAATAAAACATTGATCTACGTTTGGAGCGCCAGAGGTAACAACGTAGATCTACGTTTGGACAGTTAAGGGGTTAAGGAGGAATGCAGGTGCAATATTGATGCATATAAAATGAGGGAGTATGCAGATATAGATACAGTGGTACCTTGGTTAATGATGGTCCCCAAACTCGCCCTTTTATGTAAGTTTATTTTTTTAAATGGTTTTGTAAGTGTATTTTTGGGGGTCTAAAAGGACTAGTCTATTTTACATTATTCCTTATGGGGATAAATTCGTTTGGTAATGGCACTTGAACAGCATTCTGAAACGAAAAAATATCGTTAACCGAGGTACCATTGTACAGTGGACCCTCGGTTAACGAAAGGTCCCGTTAACGAAAGCTTCAGAAACCGAAAGCTTTTTTTGTAATCGGTTAGCAAAAAATTCCTCGGTTACCGAAAGGTATTAGACGTGTCCGCCTGCTTCGCGCAAGCGCAGGACGCCAGTGAAGCGTTGTTTACCATTGAGAGAACATTACCTAGGGCGCTCTTTCAAAGATTCACAATATATTTGGTGTCTTTTTTGGTGGTTTAGTTATTGTCACTGTGAAATAAGTCACCATGGGTCCAAAGAAGCTTCCTAGTGGCACCCCTGTGGTAAAGAGAGTGAGGAACACCATCGAACTGAAGAAGGAAATCATAGAAAAATATGAGAGTGGTGTACGTCTGAGTGATCTTGCCAGGATGTACAAGAAAACTCCATCTACTATCGGCACTATCCTGGCACAGAGAAATGAGAACAAGGAAGCTAATGTTACAAAAGGGGTTAATTTGTTAACGAAACAAAGATCTAAAAAAGGGGATGAGGTTGAGAAGTTGTTGTTGGTGTGGATCCATGAAAAACAGAGAGCGGGTGATAGTATTTCTATGGCGATAATTTGTGAAAAGGCAAGGAAGTTGCACGCAGATCTTGTGAAGACAATGCCTGCAACCAGTGGTGAGGCGAGTGATTTTAAAGCCAGCAAAGGCTGGTTTGAGAAGTTTAAGAAACATAGTGGCATACACAATGTTGTGAGGCATGGTGAGGCAGCCAGCTCAGACAAACGTGCAGCTGAAAAATTTGTGCTGGAATTCAAGGGGTTCGTAGAGGCTGAACAATTCCTCCCCCAACAAGTGTTTAATTGTGATGAAACAGGCCTGTTTTGGAAGAAAATGCCCAACAGGACCTACATTACTCAGGAGGAAAAGGCACAGCCAGGACACAAGCCTATGAAAGACAGGCTAACTCTTATGATGTGTGCCAATGCCAGTGGTGATTTTAAAGTGAAGCATTTACTGGTGCATCACGCAGAAAATCCCAGACCCTTCAGGAAACACAGTGTTGACAAGAATAAAGTGTGTGCATTGGAAAGCTAACACCAAGGCATGGGTCACTACGGAGATTTTCAAGGAATGGATGACTGGAGTGTTTGGCCCTAGTGTGAAGAAATACCTCCTGGAAAAGAAATTGCCACTCAAGTGCCTCCTGGTACAGGACAATGCTCCTGCTCATCCTCACAACTTGCAAGAGTTGTTGCCTGACAACATAAATTTCATCAGAGTGAAGTTCTTGCCTCCTAACACCACTCCTCTCATCCAGCCCATGGACCAGCAGGTCATTTCCAACTTCAAGAAACTGTACACCAAAGCACTGTTTCAGAGGTGCTTTAATATGACCAATGACTCTGAATTGACCCTAAGAGAGTTCTGGAAAGAACACCTCAATATCGTGCATTGCATAGGCCTTATAGGTAAGGCTTGGGAGGAAGTGACTTCCAGGACTCTGAACTCTGCTTGGAGACCACTGTGTCCGGATTGTGTCCAAGAGAGGAATTTTGAAGGATTTGAGGCTGACCCTGACCCTGACGACCCTGAGCCTATTGTAGAAGATATTGTGGAATTGGGGAACAGCCTGGGGTTGGAGGTGAGTGGTGAGGATGTGGAAGAGTTGGCGGAGGAGCACAGGGTAGAGCTAACAACTGAAGAGCTGCAAGAGCTTCATCTGGAACAGCAACAGACCACACCTGAGGTTATTGCTTCACAGGAGGAGAGAGAGAGAGATAAGGCGGTGCCTTCTTCAGTGCTTAAGGAGATGTGTACAAAGTGGAATGAGTTGCAGACATTTGTTGAAAGATACCACCCTGAGCAAGCTGAAATGAGCCTTCTGTGCAACCACTTCAGTGACAGAGCCATGTTGTACTTCAGAAAAGTGTTGAAGAGTCGCCAGAAACAGAGGACTCTGGACAGTTACTTCACCAGGCAGGGGTCTAGTGACTCTCAAGCTGGTCCTAGTGGCATTAAAAGACCAAGAAGGGAAGTAACCCCAGAGAGGGACTTGTTACCTGAAGTCCTTTTGGAGGGGGATTCCCCTTCCAACCACTAACACCCTGCCCCTGTCATCATCCCTATCTTCCAGATGCCTGCAAGTCTCTTCAATAAAGGTAAGTAAATGTTATTTTTTTTTTTTGAGTGATTATTTTTTTGTGGAACGAATTAATTGTATTTACATTATTTCTTATGGGAAATAAGGTTTCAGATTACGAAAGATTCAGATTAAGTAATAGCTCCTGGACCGGATTAATTTCGTTAACCGAGAGTCCACTGTATATACAAACATGGGCATATTTTTTCACATGCGTAAGAGCCAACGAAAACATCTGCTTGGCTATCATCAACTGACAAACTAAAACATCATTAAGGCTATAACACAAGTCTTAAGGTTACTAACTTTCTAAGTTAAAGACAGCTATCTCGCCAGAAGTGCTGCTGTAGCTGCCAAAGTGGACACCAGAGACAAGTAAGAGAGTATCTGAGCTGTTGAACTGGGAAAACTGTGTGTATTTCCAAGAGTGAACTTTCATATCTTTATGAAATTTCACAGCTGCAGGATAAGTGCTGTTCCAAACCTGTAAAATGAAAAACATAGATTAACATGAAGTAGAATTTTGTCAAAACTCATACAACCTGTACCATTACATTATAGTGGAATATCACTAATCTTGTGCTAACATTCTGGTCTGTAACACAATACTGTAACACGCTGATGAAACACAAGTAACACTACAAAGTACATTTTCCACTAAGCTTCGACTAAGGTTTGGTTAAGCTGTAAGGCAAAAACTCAAGTCCATAACAAATGCTATACTCCACAGGAAAACCAATGGAGTCTACATAAAAGTATTTCAAAATAAATTTATGATGTCAGTGTAAGAGCAGTTATATTTATTAGACAACAGTACAGCAGTAGGGCAGAAGGAAGTTGTGAGATTTGAATAGAACTCTGTCTGACCTGGTAGATCACGCCTTGGCAACAAAAAAGTAAATACAAATACAGTGGACCCTCGCTATTTGAACACTCCAAAACTCACCCGTTTATGTAGGTTCATTATTGTAAGTGCTTTTATAAGTGTATTTTTGGGGGTCTGAAATGGACTAATCTAATTTACATCATTCCTTATGGGAATAAATTCATTTGGTAACAGCACTTGAACAGGATTCTGGAATGAAGGTGAGTTTTGGAGTGTTTGAATAGCAAGGGTCCACTGTACATACAACAACACCAAAGGAATAACTATGCAACAAAAATAAAAACTACTAGCACGGACAAATATACAACACAAATAGATATTCTGAGACTGTTAAAATAACCTACATCAGTTAGGAACACATGAACTGTCAAGGTGAAAACACTCCTGAAATCAGAATACTAACAAATAGTTTTCATCCAATATAAGAGCCTCTTTTAAGAAACATTTCAATCTACATATTGTTTGGCTTTTGTTGGAAGATAAAAACACATTTTCTACACTTATTTTTTTTGTCTTTAACCCTTTGGGGGACCAAGGGGTCTCTCTGAAACTCGTTCTCAGGGTCCACGAATTTAAAAAAAAAAAAATTATTTTTTCTTATGGAATGATAATCTTTTTTCCGATCATAACGCCACAAAAATTATGAAATTTGATCGAAAACTAACGGAATTATGCTTTCCCGAAGTTAGCGGTAGCCATGACATTTAAGCATCGGCGATTTCGCCCATTTTGAGCCCTATTTTCGGCCAATTCCAATGTTTCAGTCTACTAAACTTATAGCTATTTCGCTAGAACTCCATTTCTTCTATCGATTGAGTACAAGAAACCGCCTATTTACCAATTTCAACTACCCAAAATAGTGGTCAGAAAATGGCAATTTGGCCAATTTCACACAAATTTCAAACGATGCCAATTTCAAAATAGGGTCCATAATAAACAAGGCAGACATTCCTGGCACTAAAATAACATCTTCTCTGTTCATTAGTCACGTCTCCAGGCCCCTTTTACATTAGTTTTGCTTTCCATTTTGAATTTTTATTCTCACAAAAAATAGAAGATTTACTGTTATGTATACAACTGTATCACTGTAAAAATGGTATAAATAATATCAGCGCACTTGTACAAAAATATCAGACTCTCCAGTTGATGTGTATTGGACGCATGGTGTGATTTGTTTACTCCTGAACATCGGCCAAAATCGAACATTTTCCCTACTTTGCGCTCAGTTTCAAGGTACTTGTCATCGTGAAACCAGTCAAAATTATCTCTATTTCTGTATTATATCATCTATTCTATAAAATGAGACTAAGAAAACGAGAATACAAGCATAAATACCATACGAAAATAGACTGCAAAGTCGCTGTTTTAAACCAAAAACACGGTCAGAGTTTTTTTTTCCTCATTATGCACTGTGTGGTGCAGGAATTTTTTTATACTGCGCACACTGACCGCACAGACCCATTCTATCACATCTACGCCTAACAGCCTGTTTCTGCTTGATTTGAGGGCACTAGAATTTAGGCGTACTAGTACGTCAATAACCACAGTGCGTAAAACGTACTTGTACGACCATAACCCCGAAAGGGTTAAAGTTAGAGACACTCAGTACAACCATCGACTTCAGTTCCAGAACCTCTACTATCCACCTCAGCCCAGTAGGGCCACAGCATAACTCTCCACTCTCTTAACTATCATCCACAAACACCAGCACCCACAATTTAAGGTAAATACTATTATTTCTGTTACATTTGTAGTCTTAAGCAGTAAAAACAACATAATACATCACGATAATGAACTACAATTACATATTCTCTTTTATTTTTGTAAGATCTGTTGGTCTAAAAAAAACTTGTTTGGCTTTTTGGGGACTCCCAGGAACGTAACCCTATTTTTCCCATAAGTTCTTTTAATTATCTAACACGACTTTAGTTAACACGACGTTTTCAGGAACGTAACTACCGTGCTAAATGAGGGTCTACTGTAACTGTATTTGTGTATACCTGAATAAACTTACTTCTATTCTGTTGACTGAGTACAAGAAACCGCCCATTCATCTATTTCAACTACCCAATAAAGTGGTCAGAAATGGGCAATTTGGCCAATTTCACACAAATTTCAAAAGATGCCAATTTCAAAATAGGGTCTAGAATAAACAATGCAGACATTCCTGGCACTAAAATAACACTTTCTCTTTTCATTAGTCATGGCTCCAGGCCCCTCTTACATTACTCTTGCTTACCATTTGGAATTTTTATTCACACAAAAAATACAGTGGACCCCCGGAAATTGAACATTCTTCATTCCAGAATGCTGTTCAAGTGCTGTTACCAAACGAATTTATTCCCATAAGGAATGATGTAAATTAGATTAGTCCATTTCAGACCCCCAAAAATACACTTTTAAAAGCACTTACAATAATAAACTTACATAAAAGGGCGAGTTGGAAGTGTTCGATTTCCAAGGGTCCACTGTAGAAGATTTACTGTTATGCAGACTACTGCATTATTGTAATAATTGTATAAATAATGTCAACCCAATCATGACTGCGTATGAGACTGACCAGGTGGACACGAATTGGACAGTGACGTCAATTGTTTACTCTTGAACATCGCCAAAGAATCGAACATTTCCACTACTTTGAGCTCAATTTCAAGGTACTTTTCATTGTGAAAGCAATCAAAATCATATCTGTTTCTGTAATATATCTTCCATCCTATCAAATGAGATAAAAAAAACGAGAAAACAACCATAAAAACCATACGAAAATACAGTGGTACCCCGAGTTTCATACTTAATTCATTCCAGAAGGCTGTTCGAGTGACGTTACCGAACGAATTTGTTCCCATAAGGAATAATGTAAATTAGATTAGTCCATTTCAGACCCTCAAAAATACACTTACAAAAGCACTTACAATAATACACTTACATAATTGTTTGAGTTGGGAGCATTACAAAACTCGGGGTACCACTGTATACAGCCTCTCCTCACTTAGCGACGTACTCGCTTACAGACGCCTCGGACTTACGACGGGCTCTCTGACCAGTATTTATACCTAAATAATGTATATTACAGCTGATTTCCTCAATTCTGTTTGTTTCAATATATAGTATGCACACTGCTGTATAAACATTTAAAAATATATCAGAAATGTTATAAATGGTGTAAAGGTGACATTAAAATAATATCAAAGATAGAAAGATAAACACATAAGCAGTATAATGTGATCCTTTATTGACAACGTTTCGCCCACGCAGTGGGCTTTATCGAGTCACAAAAAGATCTACCTGGATAAAAGAAACAAGGTTATTTATAGGATTTAGTCAGGTGGAGAATGCTGGGTCAGGTGGAGAATGCTGCATGTGACAGTCTTCAAAGTAGTGTGATAGTTTAAAACCTCGGGTAACTTAAAGGACCTGCCGTGTTCGATTCTTGAGTTCTATGTGGGATAGCGATGAAGAAGTTTCTTGGCAATAGGTTCAGCTATGTTGTAGAAGCCATTGTTCTGGTTGAAGTTGTTGGATATACAAATAAGTGATGATTCCAGGATTCTTCAGTATTGAGTGTTGTCTTCTCTGGCGATGAGTCTTGCATTTCTGTAGTTAATTAAATGGTTGTGTGAATTTTGGTGTTGAACACAGGCATTTCTTGGGTCGTCAGATCTGCCTGCGTACTGGTGTTCTGAAAAACGTGTTTGGAGGTCTCTGGATGTTTCGCCGATGTACAATTTGCTGCAGTCATTTCAAGGAATTGTGTATACCCCTGCAGTGGATTGAAGCTTGTCCTGTCTGTTACTGGTAATGTCCTTGATGGTTGTGGATGTGGAAGTAGATACTCGGAATGAGGTATTGGAAAAAATGTTGGAAACGTGTTTGGTAATGGAGTTGGTGGGGAGGACTATGTATCGTTTCTCGAGTATCTACCTCCACATCCACAACCATCAAGGACATTATTATTCTTGCACAAGTGCGCTGATATTATTTATACCATTTTTACAGTGATGCAGTTGTATACATAACAGTAAATCTTCTATTTTTTGTGAGAATAAAAATTCCAGGGGCCTGGAGACGTGACTAAAGAACAGAGAAAATGTTATTTTAGTGCCAGGAATGTCTGCCTTGTTTATTATGGACCCTATTTTGAAATTATCATCGTTTGAAATTTTTGTGAAATTGGCCAAATTGCCATTTTCTGACCACTATTTTGGGTAGTTGAAATTGGTAAATAGGCAGTTTCTTGTACTCAATCGATAGAAGAAATGGAGTTCTAGCGAAATAGCTATAATTTTAGTAGACTGAAACATTCCAATGTGCCAAAAATAGGGCTCAAAGTGGGCGAAATCGCCGATGCGTAAGTGTCATGGCTACCGCTAACTTCGCGAAAGCATAATTCCGTTAGTTTTCAATCAAATTTCATAATTTTTGTGGCGTTATGATCGGAAAAAGATTCTCTAACATTCCATAAGAAAAAATCATTTTTTTTTAATTCGTGGACCCTGAGAACGAATTTCCTTGGACCCCCAAAGGGTTAAGTTCATCAAAGTGAAGTTCTTGCCCCCTAATACCACTCCTCTCCTCCAGCCCATGGACCAGCAGGTTATTTCCAACTTTAAAAAACTCTACACCAAAGCAATGTTTCAAAAGTGCTTTGATGTGACCACAGACATGAATATAACCCTAAGAGACTTTTGGAAAAATCATTTCCATATCCTGCATTGTGTACACCTTATAGGTAAGGCTTGGGAGGGAGTGACTACCAGGACTTTGAACTCTGCCTGGAGAAAATTGTGGCCAGACTGTGTCCTAGAGAGGGATTTTGAAGGTTTTGGGGCTGAGCCTCAGAACCCTGAGCCTGAGCATGAGCCTCAGCCTGAGTCCTGTTGTGGAAGAAATTGTGGAACTGGGCAAGTCCATGGGGTTGGAGGTAAGTGGTGAGGATGTGGAACAGTTGGTGGAGGAGCACAATGTAGAGCTAACCACTGAAGATCTGCAAGAGCTTCAACAGCAACAAGAGACCACAGGTCAGGACAATGGTCTAGAGGAGGAGGAGGTGGAACAGAGATGGAAGAAGGTGCCTTCTTCAGTGATTAAGGAGATTTGTGGAATGTGGAGCAGGGTGCAAGGCTTTATGGATGAATATCACCCTAACCATGCTGTTGCAGGCCGTGCTGGCAACCTGTACAATGACACTGTGGTGTCCCATTTCAGGGATGTTTTAAAGAATCGCCAGACACAGAGCTCCCTGGACAGATTTTTTGTTAGAGAGGGTCCAGTGACTCTCAACCTGGTCCTAGTGGCATTAAAAGAAAAAGGCCAGTAACCCCAGAAAAGAACTTGGCACCTGCAGTGTTAATGGAAGGGGATTCCCCTTCCAAACACTAGCATACTACTCCATCCTTTCCCTCCTCCCATCCTCCACACATCAACAACTCTTCAATAAATGTAAGTGACATGTTATTGTACTATATTTACATGTAGTATTTCTTTAATGTTCATTAAATTGTGTATTATTTAATGTCAAAAAGTTCTAAAAAATATTTTATTTTACAAGTATCCCTCAACATTCGCGAGGGTTAGGGGATCAAGAGCCTCGTGAATGTTGAAAAATCGCGAACGTTTGGTGCCCCAATATACAGTGGACCCCGAGTTTCGTAAAAACTTCACTCCTGAAGTCTGCTCAAGTGCCATTACCGAACGAATTTACTTCCTTAAGGAAAAATTTCACGTAGGTTAGTCTATTTCAGACCCCCAAAAATACACTTCCACAAGAACTTACAAAATTATACTTACATAATTGCACGATTTCCGGGGTATTCGTTAACCGAGGGTCCACTGTATTGTAGGGAAATATAATACAATACCGCTTCCTTAACCTACTGAACCATGAACAATCATAAAACACATATAAACATCTTAAAATAATGTACTATATACAGTGGTACCCCGGTTTACGATATTTTTTCATTCCAGAATGCTGTTCAAGTGCCATTACCAAACGAATTTATCTCCTTAAGAAAAGTTGTAAAATAGACTAGTCCTTTAGACCCCAAAATTACACTTACAAAAGCATTTAAAAAAATAAACTTACATAAAAGGGTGAGTTTGGGGACCATCGTAAACCGGGGTACCACTGTACATGTTATTTTGACATGAGCTGGCTGTGGAGGGAGGCCTGTAATAGTATAATTATACAATATGTATTTTATAGTGTTGTGAAGTGTCATGGGGAATCAAGTTACTGACACACTGCTTCTTCTCCCTCTGCTGTAGCTCCGCCCACTTTGTAATCCTGGAGTCTACCTGGAGAGAATTCCAGGGGTCAACGCCCCCGCGGCCCGGTCTGTGACCGGGCCTCCTGTTGGACAGAGCCTGATCAACCAGGCTGTTACTGCTATCCGCACGCAGTCCAACGTACGAAGCACAGCCCGGCTGATCAGGTACCGACTTGAGGTGCCTGTCCAGTGCCTGCTTGAAGACAGCCAGGGGCTTGTTGGTAATCCCCCTGATGTATGCTGGGAGGCAGTTGAACAATCTTGGGCCCCTCACACTTATTGTGTTGTCCCTCAACGTGCTAGTGGCACCCCTGCTCTTTATTGGGGGATGTTACATCGCCTGCCGAGTCTTT
>WNWK01021679.1:0-33736 GCA_009830355.1 Cherax destructor | reverse complement strand
AAAACTGATTGTATATTAATGTAATTAATTAAAAAAATTGTATAAATGTAATTAACTTCATATTTGTTCTAATAACTGCTACCTTTGGTGACATGAGTTCAGGAAGGTATGTTGTATATTTATTTGTGTCTTGGTGTGCTAAAAATCTAAAGGGCCAAAATGTTTCCCCCGTGGGCCCGGCCCCCCTCAATGTACTGTGGCAGTTTCCTCCTTATAAGGTTGCAGGCCCCGTGTGGAGTGAGGTCCTTGGAAGATGGGCGAAGTGCCTGCCCTTTTTTAAGGATCTTGAGTGTTGAGTGGTAAGTGTCACTGTTTGGTTCAGCCCCCCCGTGAGGGACATTGACTTTTTTTTGGTGAAGTTTCTGCCTGGTGTATACCTGACTGCCGGGTTTGGCCCCTCTACTCTCATCTGATCAGGAGGATGCCATCCTGGAGAAAAGTTGCTTGCTGGTTAAAAACCACAGCGGGGGAAAAAGGGGACTGTCGGGGGCTGGCTTTCACAGTGGGCATTGTGTGTAGTCCTTGCATTGTAAAAAAATGTGCTATGTTTAGCCAAAACAAAGTAGTTAATGGTTCCCCCCTTCAATATGTGGATATGGTTGAACTGTTTATAAAAAAACCTCTGCAATCTGTTCTAGTATTGTTCCGTTCACGGGTTTTGTATGGTGGGGGGCGGAATTGCATGTATAATCTGGGGAAGGTTCGGGGGGAGCCATGAAAATTTGCAGATTGCCATGTTGTATTCACCTTGTTGTAAATAACAGAAAGGGGTAAAGAGTATTTGGGGGTGGGGGGAAATATGTAAAGCTTCTAGTAGTGTTACTACCATCTTCAGGCTAAGTTTTTTTTTACTAGCCGTCCCCTGGGGGCCCCAGGCCCCAGCTTTTTGAGTTTTTTGTCTGGGGGGGGGGGTGTTATGGGGTATAGGCCCAAAACATGTATTGATCTAACTCTTTTCGTAATGACACGATTGCAAACAAACCACCCCGGGGGTCCCCGCGGGTTTTTGAACCCCACCCGTGGTAGGTTTTTTATTGATCTAATTAAGTAACATGAATATCTAATTATATTGAATTAATCAGAATTACTGCTTAAAATTTTTGAGGTCAGGCCACCCTTAAGTTTAAAAAGAAGCTGAATTAACCTGATTTTCTCAATAGGTTAAAAAAAAAACACATTTAAATAAGTAGTTTATAAAGTTGCATGTCTCACTGTAAGAAAAAAATGTAGGAGAAAACATTTGTGGGTGCATATTAGAGTGTGCAAGGTGACAGTTTTTTGGGTTTTTTATTGTTTTTTTTTTTGGGTGGGAGGGTTTTGAGACCCCCCTTTTTTCTTTTTCCCCCCAAATGGCTGCAGGAAGCTAGTACTTTCCCTTTTTATATTTGTTTTTTGGGCAGAATGGTGTGCCAGGGTAAGGGGGGTAGGGGTTTAAATGAAGCAGCCAGCATAACCTATGAGTTATATGTGTCAAGACACTGAGGGTAGGGGGGGATGTTGGGGAAAGGGGTAAAGGGGGGGGTGGACCATGTGGTTTTTGGGATGCCTGGGGGGGGGTGTTATTATGATTGCAAGACCTGTATACAGTGGACCCCCCAGTTTCGTAAACCCCCCGGGAAACATACAATTATGTAAGTATAATATTGTAAGTGCTTGTGGAAGTGTATTTTTGGGGGGGTGAAATAGACCCCCTCGTGACATTTTTAAGGGAGTAAATTCGTTCGGTAATGGCGCTTTGGCAGACCTCAGGGGGGAAGTTTTTACAAACTCAAGGGTCCACTGTATATGTACATCCCCCAATACATTATTTTTTATATACAGTGGTACCCCTTTTTATGGTCTCCAAACTCGCCCTTTTTTAAGTTTATTTTTTTCTGCTTTTTTTAAATGTATTTTTGGGGGGGTAAAAAAGGCTAGTCTATTTTCTTTTTTCCCTTTTGGGGATAAATTCGTTTTGGGGAAAGGCACTTGAACAGCATTCTGGAAAAAAAAAAAATAAAAACCGGGGGTTGGTTTTTTTTTTATATCATTATTATGCCCCCATACCCATCCTGTGGGCGGGTAAAAACCGGGTACCACTGTATATGTTGGTTTAAATAACCCAAAGAGAGGGCTGGTGAATTTTTTTTGATGGGCAGAGAATCATGAGGGAAGTATCACTAGACAATAAGACCTTACTGTTGTTACTCCCCCCACTAGAACATTTTTTTGTTAAACTTGATGATAAAGTAAGGGGGAAAAAAACAAAAACCCAACACCAGTCTTCCCAAGACTGGTGAGAAAAGTCTCCCAACCTCGACATTGGTGACAAGAAAAGGGCCAGAAACCTATAACCGGTTTAATAGAATGAAGTTTGTTATTATTATTAATATTGTTTATTATGTCATATTAAATGAATTGTGATAGATAAATAAGCCATAGAGTTTATATTAGTGTCATTTTGAAGGACTATCTTGACTGTCCACAAACACATCCCCCTGTCGCCACACAATTCCAAACATTCACCAGAAACAGAACTCCCAGGAACCTTTTTTGAGCAACGGGGGTCCAGTGAATAAGCTAGTATTGGCATTAAAAAACAAAAAGGAAAGTAACCCAGGAAGAGGACTTGGTACCTGAAGTGTTAATAAGGGGGATTCCCCTTCCAAACACAACAACCCTTCCTCTCCTCCTTCCATCTTCCGACATCAACAATTCTTCAAAAAAAGGTAGTGTCAAGTTATTACTGTTTTATGTATTTATATCTCATTCTTTTCTGTGTAATTTAATGTGGAAACAATATTTACTTTAATAATTTTGGGTGTCTGAAACGGATTTTGAATTTATTATTTCTTATGGGGAAAATAGATTTGGATTAATTTTTTGGTTTACATTAAACCTCTGAAACGGATTAATCACGGTTTCCGGGGTCCACTGACGTTAGTTAACCCTTTCAGGGTTTGGACGTACTAGTACATCTTACACACCAGGGTGTTTGACAAAACAGACGCATAAATTCAGTCCCCTCAAATCAAGGGAAAAGGCTGGTAGGCCTAGAGTGAGAGAATGGGTTTTGCTAGTGTGCGAGTATAAAAAATCCCAGCACACAGTGCATAATGAGGAAAAAAATCCGACCATGTTTATTTAAAACAGCGACTTTGGAGTCTATTTTCAGTGGTATTTATTTTTGCATTCTCGATTTCTTGGTCTCATTTGGTAGAATGGAAGATATATTAGAGAAATAGAGATAATTTTGGAAGTTTCATGATAAAATACAGTGGACCCCGAAAAAGAACACTGCAATAGCGAACAAAAGCATAACGAACGCTTTTTAAAATTTTTTTCTCACATAGCAACATTTACTCGGTTAACTTATCAGACCTGCCCCGCCTCCCCCGCGCAACGCCTGTGAGGCAGACAAGACGCCAGTCCAGCACTGTTTACACTTGAGAGAACATTACCCAGTGTGCTCTTTCAAACATTCACAAAACTTTTTTGTGTTTATTGTTGGTTAAGTGATTGTCACTGTGAAATAAGTCACCTTGGGTCCAAAGAACCCTTCCTAGTGGCACCCCTGTGGTAAAGTGAGGACCACCATCGGAACTGAAGAAAGAAATTGTAGAAAAATATGATAGTGGAGTACGTGTGAGTGAGCTTGCCAGGATGTACAAAAAAAACAACAACAAATTTAGTATTGACACTATCCTGGCAAAGAGAAATGAGATCAAGGAAGTTTAATGTTGCAAAAGGGGTTGATATGTTAAGAAAAGAGATCAAAAACAGTGGTTTGGGTTGATTATTATTATTATAATCAAATGAAGCACTAAACCACAGGGTTATACAGCGCTGTAGGTTATTGGAGGATAAAGGGGGAGGGGTTGTAAGAGGGGGGATGGACGGTAGGGTATGGAGTGCAAGATGCGGTGGATAGTGCAGGGATGGAGGGTAGCAAGAGATCGAGGTAGAAGGGATGAGGGAGGGCAGGGTATAATCTTTAGGTTTTTTGTAAATTTGTCAAAAGTCAATGGGAGTCAGGATAAAAGGAGGGCCCCTCTGCAAGGGAAGGTAAAAAAAAGGGCCGCAGAGCGAAGACATCGTTGGAGGTAAATTCCGTGCCTTGATAGAGGGGCAGTCCAACAGGCATTCAAAGACAATGGAACCTGACAATGCTCACAGAGAGGGGGGGACCTCCCATGAGATACCCGTGAGTAAGACGAGTGGCCATGCAAAACGGGAGAGGTAGTCTCCCAACCCGAATTGGTGACAAGAAGGCCAGAAACCATAACCGGTTTAATAGAATGAAGTTTGTTATTCAAAGGTCGGGCCAGCGTTGTTGCCAACGGGTGCGAAGGTGGGTAGCAATGACTGCAAAATAGTCCGTGAAAGGAACACCTCATATGAAACTGGAAGGTCATGTACTGCTGACCGCGCAGCGTGTCTGCCTATTCATTGCCCCCGTCAACATGACCAGGGGGCCCAACAAAAAACAATATCTTTATGCTTGCTAAAGATACGGCGTAACAAAGGTGGATACGAAGAACTAGGGGGTGAGGTTTTATCAATTTTACGGATGGGCCCGTAAAGCACTAAGGGATCTGAAACGACTACAAATGGTGACTCAGGCATAGATGCAATCGGATAAGTGCCACAAGAATGGCAACCCAGCCGTAAATATGCTAGCCGAGGGTAATAGATGCCCTCGAAATGTGTCCGGAAACACTGCTGCGAATCCGACGCCGTCAGATGACTTTGAACCATCGGTGTATACTGCGATGGGATGGGAATGAGGACAGAAGTGGTCTAGAAAAGAAAGAGCGAGAAGCCGCTGTAGGAGTTGGGCTTTCGCGAAGGTAGAGGGAAAGAACAGACACGGACAGCAAACTTCCCATGGGGTAGGGAAAGGAGATGTCACATGAACATATAGATGTGGGAGCTGAAGGAAGACAGGAGTAATGAACGAAGAGAAAAGGGGGAAGTAAGCAGGGGCAAACAACAAAAAAAGACGCCTACTAAATCTGTTAACAATCCTATACATGGAAGGATTCGGAGGTCATGGGGCGAACAAAATAGCAAATGCAATGGCATCACGACGATCGGATAAGGATGGAATGTTCGCTTCTACATAGAGGCTCTCAACCAGGGAAGAACGAAATGCACCAAGGCATAAGCGTAATCTCTGGTGATGGATGGGATTAAGGATGGAAAGAGTAGCAGGGAGGCCAGAATATATCTGGTCACCATAATCGAGTTTCGACAAAATTAGGGCTGAATGGTGGCGAAGGAGGGTTCTACATTACCACCATGAAAGATGTGCGAGGGTTTTAAGAAGGTTCAGCCTGGTGTGACAAGTTGCCTTCAGAGAGGTAAGTGAGGTTTCCAGGACAATCGACGGTTGAACAGGAGGCCAGAAACCTGACTGTATCACGTTCTGGGATACGTGAGCCGTATAGGTACAATGGATGGTCAGAGACCACTGAACGCCTAGTAAACGTAATTTTGCCACTAGAAAATTTAAACCCGTGGTTATGGCCCAATCAGAAACCTGGTTGATGGCATGCTGGAGGGAAACTGCAATGAGGTGACAGTCAGCACCTGCAAGCTATAGCAAAGTCATCCACATAGAGCGATAACCAAATATTGGATGGGAGAACAGATGCCAGATTATTTATAGCAAGCAGAAAAAGTGTTGTGCTCAGAACACATCCTGGGGGACACCTTCAGCTTGGACAAATTCCGGGAGAGTTCATTACTAACCTGGACCCGGAAATGTCTGTCAGTAAGAAGGCCTTAAGAAAAAATGGTAGGTTGCCTCGGAGGCATAGGAGTGGGCCTGGGCAAAGATATTATATCTCCAAGTTGTGTCATAAGCCTTCTCAAGGTCGAAAAGATAGCGATAACCGAATGGTTATTCGCAAGAACTTACGAATATACGTATCCAAGCGCAGCAAGGGTCAAAGGCAGAAATGGCCCTTACGGAAGCCATATTGACTAGGAGAGACTATTGTGAGTCTCTAAATACCACATCAAACGCCATTAACTAGACGTTCCATCACCTTACAACTGCATGGTAAGAGCGATGGGACGGTAGTGAGAGGAATCACGTCCCGTAGTACCTGGTTTTCGAAAAGGAGAACAATAGCAGACTTCCATAGCTGGGGAAGAACTCCTTGCGACCATATGAGATTAAAGAGTCGTAAGAGGACAGTAAAAGCAGACTGATGTAAATGCTGTAGCATACGAATATGTATGCCGTCTGGTCCAGCTGCCGATGATCGGCAAACAGAGAGTGTTGCCTCCAGTTCTTGAAAGGGTAAAAGGCAATTATAGGATTCTTCTCTAAGAAGAAAAAATCTAAGGGCTTTAACTCGCTGGCAGACTTAGAAGAAAGGAACGAGGGGCAGAGATGGAGCCCTGAGATATGCGGACTAGATGATTACCAATTTCAGTGGCAACAGCAAGATTGTGTGCTATATCGACACCAGCAACCTGAATAACAGGAGCCGGATCGGGGGAGAATTTACCACTCAATTTCCGCACTTTCTTCCAGACTGCACTCATCGAGGAAGCCAAGTGACAGTAGAAACGTAATATCGCCAGCAAGTGCGTTTAGATCGTATGACACGGCAGCAATAGTTCCTTCTGCTTGAAATCAAGGAGTCTCTCTGTGGTTCTCTTATCGATACCTGCCCCATGCAGCGCATTTCAAACGCACTGCCCGAGCACAAGCAGGGGACCACCAAGGCACGCACTTCTGAGGATGCTTGCCCGAGGTTTGGGGAATAGAATGTGAAGCCACTGTGAAGATGGAGGACAAAAGAGACGTAAAACCTCATCAATGGAGGACGGGTAGGAACCTCATGAAAGGCAGTAAGATGTGCATAAAGGTCCCATTTCGCCCAGTCAAATTGCCAGCGTGGGCAAATGAGGAGGTGGAGAAAACAGAGGGGACTTAAGGATGATTGGGAAATGATCGCTGTCATGTAAGTCCGGGAGGACAGACCAGGTGAAGTCAAGGACAGTTGATGAAGAGCAGATGGAAAGATCGATGCAGGAGAAAGAATGAGTTCGGGGATCAAAATGGGGTAGAATCCCGTATTTAAAACATGGAGGGGAAGAAAAGCAAGAAATGCCTCACTGAACGCCACAGGGAGTCACAGTGCGACCCTCCCCAGACAAAGTGGTGCGTTAAAATCGCCAAGTAATAGAAGGGGCGGCGGTAAGGAAGAAACCAGAAAATCAACATCTGGGATAGACAATGCCCGTGAAGGGGAGAGATATAAAGAACAGAGTGTATACCACTTATTCAAGTGGATACGGGCTGCGGTGTAATGTAAGGAAGAAGGGACATAGAGCTGACGGTATGGAACACCCAGTGTGTATAAGAAGAGACTTTGTTAAGGTTTCCATCAGAAAAAGGATCCGATAATATAACAAATTATAGAAGAAAAGGGCCTGATAACAGTGGATTGTAATTTGGGTTCTTGCAAACAGCCCCAATAGGGGAAAACTGTAGAGCAACACCAGAAGCTCACCCCTGTTACCCCTGAGGCCTTGGATATTCCACTGCAAATAAGCCATGATTAATGGAGAGAAAGATAGAAGTGGAAGTGAGAGGAAGCTATGGATTAGGGTTAGAATAGTCCACGTGTGGAGGCAGCGGAAGACCTGTAATCAGAGAGGGAGGAGGACTTTGTGAAGGAAGGGGGTTGAGACGAAGAGGGATGAGGAACCTCAGATGGAGTAGTGTCCATCATCGGCCCAGTCTCTGAAATATATTCTGCAATAGCTTCCAGTGTTTTGAAGTCAAAGATGCAGAATGTGAGACTACATTAGAAATGGAAAAGAGGGAGCAACTATCGGGAAGTCTATAGACTGTACTAAAGTAGAGGACGAGGAGATAGAAGAGGAAACTGGCGTAGGGACTTGGGAGGGGACAGGGGATGAAGGTAGTGTATGAGGAGGAGGATGAATCTCCACACACAATACAGAACTAGTCTGAGGCGAAGAACCTTGCAGTAGGTATTTTTTGCCGGGCTTATAAGAAGAAGGGGGCGCTGAGGTTTAGGTGAAGGACGGGACGTGTAAACTCAGAACTGTGCGAGTGAATAGAGGAAGTAGTGTGGATAGTATGGGA
This sequence comes from Cherax destructor, assembly GCA_009830355.1. Taxonomy (NCBI): domain Eukaryota; kingdom Metazoa; phylum Arthropoda; class Malacostraca; order Decapoda; family Parastacidae; genus Cherax; species Cherax destructor. Next base: position 25,623 of record WNWK01021679.1, on the reverse strand, counting down.
AGCCGAGGTAGGGACCTCGGAGCCAAGAACATCAAAAGGATTCGAGACAGGGTGACTGAGGATGGGCGACCACAGAGAGCCGTGGAAGTTGGAACCCCAGAAGCGGGCGACGTTTAAAAATGCGAGAATAGGAAATACGGGAAGTTTCCCTTGAAGCGAAAATGAGAGACAGCCATAGCATATGAGAAACCTTCCGCCTTTTGAGACAACGGATTTCCCGCTCATTCAGGTAAACCTGACAACGGCGAGAATACGAAGGATGTGCCTCATGACAGTTAAGGCAAGAGGGAGGGAGAGTACAAGAAGAACTGGCATGGTCGTCAGCACCACAGACTGGGCATTCGGCCATGGACCTGCAATATTTTGCTGGACGACCAAAACGCCAGCAGTTTCTACACTGCTGCGGTGTGGGGGTCACCTTCGAACTTGTAAACGTTGACCTGCAATGTAGACCGAAGGTGGAAGTTCTCGCAGTCAAACGTTAAACGAGCTATATTGCAAGGATAACGTCTTCGCTTATTGTCAGGGAGGACAAAAGTGTCAACTTTAAGGATAGGAGTTCTTGGAGCTCAAGCTGCTCGAAATGTCATCACCACATGTCTGGAAATTCCGTTCGAGAATGGTGTGGGGCAAATGACAGAACCACAACAAGAATTGAGGAATGGTGCTTGTCAATAGTAACAGGAGTAGTATCTATGGTTGTGAGAAGAGAAAGATCGCGACTTGGCCAGCATTCTGGACCGTGATGATGCGAGTGCTGCTCTTGAGAGCGTGAAATGAGATGTCTTTACCAACATGGCGTAGCAGAGCCTTACCAATACTATGGTCTGAAAGATAGGTATTAGGAGGTCAGTCGCAGAGAAAAAACTTTGTCCATTGAGTAGTTTGAAACAGAGAGTTTAAGGGGGTGCGTGACGACTTGTCATTTCTGAGATGAACGAGAAGAAAGTGCGAATCATCATGTGTGGACCTGGGGTGGTCCGATGTGAGACGGGCGAGCAATCGAAATTGCCGCACCGTCGAGGAGAAGCCGGAATCAAGGAAATACGGGGAAGTTTCCTTGAAGGCGAAAATGAGAGACAGCCATAGCATATAGAAACCTTCCGCCTCTTTGAGACAACGGATTTCCCGCTCATTCAGGTAAACCTGACAACGGCGAGAATACAAGGATGTGCCTCATGACAGTTAAGGCAAGAGGGAGGAGAGTACAAGAAGAACTGGCATGGTCGTCAGCACCACAGACTGGGCATTCGGCCATGGACCTGCAATATTTTGCTGGACGACCAAAAACGCCAGCAGTTTCTACACTGCTGCGGTGTAGGGGTCACCTTCGAACTTGTAAACGTTGACCTGCAATGTAGACCGAAGGTGGAAGTTCTGGGCAGTCAAACGTTAAACGAGCTATATTGCAAGGATAACGCCTTCGCTATTGTCGGGGAGGACAAAAGTGTCAACTTTAAGGATAGGGAGTTCTTGGAGCTCAAGCTGCTCAAAATGTCATCACCACATGTTTGGAAATTCCGTCGAGAATTGTTGGGGCAAAATGACAGAACCACAACAAGAATTGAGGGAATGGTGCTTTCAATAGTAACAGGAGTAGTATCTATGGTTGTGAGAAGAGAAAGATCGCGAGCTTGGCCAGCATTCTGGACCGTGATGATGAGTGCCGCTCTTGGAGCGTGAAATGAGATGTCTTTACCAACATGGCGTAGCAGAGCCTTACCAATACTATGGTCTGAAAGATAGGTATTAGGAGAAGTCAGTCGCAGAGTAAAAAAACTTTGTCCATTGAGTAGTTTGAAACAGAGAGTTTAAGGGGAGTGCGTGACGAGCTTGTCGTTTCTGAGATGAACGAGAAGAAAGTGTCGAATCATCATGTGTGGGACCTGGGGTGGTCCGATGTGAGACGGGCGAGCAATTCGAAAATTGCCGCACCGTCGAGGGAGAAGCCGGAATCAAGGTCAGAGAAGAGTGAAGGTCAGATGTATCGAAAGGGCAAGTCGGGTCCCTGGAACCTGAAGCAGGTGACGAACTGGCACCTGCTTCAGGTACAGGGGTATTAGGGTTGTCCGAAGAGTTATCCATTAACAAGGTAGGGTCAGAACTAGGTGCGGTATCAAGGGGCCCGGGGATAGAGTCACGGATTAGGGCATCCATGGTTAGGTTACTTTTTTTTTTTTTAAAGAAAAAAAAAAGAAAGAAGAAAATAAAAATAAAAAAGAATAAAAAAAAGGGGGTAACGTAGAGGAATACCTCCTAGGAGGAATGAAAGGGAGCGTAAATCCCCCTTCGCGCCCAAGAGGACTTCAACACCGCAAGTAGTGCAGATGCTGCATGGAACCCGTGCCATACCCTACCCTTCATGCCAGTAAACCAGCAATCCGGGATAGCAACCTCACATCCACCGAGCCACCTCGGCGGACAAAAGAGGGCGGCCGGATATCCACCACAAAGCATACCGCCTTCGGCAACCACCCCCAGAATCCGAAAGGTGGCCTCCAGAGATACACCCGTCGCCCGAAAGATACCCAAGGCCACCCCCCGGGAGACCGGAGGGGGATTAGGACATCCCCAGGCGATCCAGATTCCACGGCAAACTACACCACCGCCAAGAACCTCAACGGAATGGGAATGGACCACGGTACCCTTCCCCCTACCTAGGAACTAGAATGCCTGTGGAGAGAAGCTCCCAGGGTAAAAATGGGAAGGAAATAAGGGAGGGATGAGGAGGAGGGGGAGGAGGAAAGGGAAAAGGGAGGATGGGGAAGATGGGAAAAGGGAGGGGGGATTGGGGGGTAATTAGGTTCGGTCTGAAGAAGAAGACCAAAAGGTCCAATTCCTCAGACCGATAGCCTCTTTACCTCGTCAAGGAGCCCCCTTAAAGAGGGGATGAGGTTGAGAAGTTGTTGATGGGTGGATAAACAATGACAGATAGCAGGTGATAGTATTTCCACAGAGATAATTTGTGAAAAGGCAAGGCAGTTGCATGCAGATCTTGTCAAGACAATGCCTGCAACTAGTGGTGACGCAAGTGATTTTAAAGCTAGCAGAGGCTGGTTTGAGAGGTTTAAGAAACGTAGTGGCATCACAGTGTTGTGAGGCATGGTGAGGCAGCCAGCTTAGACAAACGTGCAGCTGAAAAATTTGTGAGTGAATTTAAGGGGTTCATAGTGACTGAAGAATTCCTCCCCCAACAAGTGTTTAATTGTGATGAAACAGGCCTGTTTTGGAAGAAAATGCCCATCAGGACCTTCATTACTCAGGAGGAAAAGGCACTGCCAGGACAAAGCCTATGAAAGACAGGCTAACTTTATGATGTGTGCCAATGCCAGTGGTGATTTTAAAGTGAAGCCTTTACTGGTGTATCACACAGAAAATCCCAGAGCCTTCAAGAAACACAATGCTAACAGGATTTATTTGTGTGTGCATTGGAAGGCTAACACTAATGCATTGGTCACTAAGGACTTTTTCATGAAACGGTTGACTGGAGTGTTTGGCCCTAGTGTGAAGAAATACCTCCTGGAAAAGAAACTGCCACTCAAGTGCCTCCTGGTACTGGACAATGCTCCTGCTCATCCTCACAACTTGGAAGAGTTGTTGTCTGAGAACTTCAATTTCATCAGAGTGAAGTTCTTGCCTCCTAACACCACTCCTCTCATCCAGCCCATGGACCAGCAGGTCATTGCAAACTTCAAGAAACTGTACACCAAAGCAATGTTTCAGAAGTGCTTTGGTGTTACCTCGACACTGAGTTGACCCTAAGAGAGTTCTAGAAAGATCACTTCAATATCGTGCATTGCATAGGCCTTATAGGTAAGGCTTGGGAGAGAGTGACTTCCAGGACTTTGAACTCTGCTTGGAGACCACTGTGGCCGAATTGTGTTGAAAAAGAGGGATTTTGAAGGATTTGAGGCTGACCCTGACCCTGATGACCCTGTGCCTGTTGTGGAAGATATTGTGGCATTGGGGAACAGGCTGATGTTGGAGGTGAGTGGTGAGGATGTGGAAGAGTTGGTGGAGGAGCACAGGGTAGAGCTAACAATTGAAGAGCTGCAAGAGCTGGAACTGGAAGAGCATCAGACCAGAGCAAAGGTTATTGCTTCACAGGAGGAGGGAGGGAGAGAGAAGGAGGTGCCTTCTTCAGTGCTTAAGAAATGTGTACAAAGTGGAATGAGTTGCAGACATTTATTGAAAAACACCACCCTGAGCAAGCTGAAATGAGCCATCTGTGCAACCACTTCAGTGACAGAGCCATGTTGCACTTCAAGAAAATATTAAAGAGTCGCCAGAAACAGAGGACTGTGGACAGTTATTTCACGAGGCAGGGATCCAGTGACTCTCAAGCTGGTCCTAGTGGCATTAAAAGAAAAAGAAGGGAAGTAACCCCAGATAAGGACTTGTTATCTGAAGTCATTTTGGAGGGGGGATTTCCCTTCCAACCACTAACACCCTACACCTGTCATCCTCCCTATCTTCCAGATGCCTGCAACTCTCTTCAATAAAGGTAAGAAAATGTTATTTATTAAACCTTTTTATTATTTAGTATGTGAACAAATTAATTGTATTTACATTATTTCTTATGGGAATTAAGGTTTCGAATTACGTATTTTCGTGTTAAGTACTAGCTCCTGTAACGGATTAATTACGTTAGTCGAGGAACAGTGTATTTCTTATAGGAAAATGGTTTCTCAATTCATAAATTTTGCCTTCGACAGACTCTGGAACGGGTTAATTATGATATTCGAGGGTCCACTGTACACCCCTCGGGGTTTCTTCTATTTTCTTATTAGTTCTTGTTTATTTCCTATTATCTCCATGGGGAAGTGGAAACAGAATTCTTCCTCTGTAAGCCATGCTTGTTGCAAGAAGCGACTAAATGCTGGGAGCAAGGGCTAGTAACCCCTTCTCCTGTATACAGTGGAACCTCGGAAATCAAACACCTCGCAATTGAAAACATCGCAAATCGAACACTTTTTTTTTAACAAATTTTGTCCCGGTAATCGAACACGTCCCCAATCAAACAAGTGCGTACCAGACCTGTCTGCCCAGGCATCGTGAGTCAGTCTAGCTTTGTTTATTCCCCAGTGAACATTACCCTGCTTGCTCTTACAAACATTTCACAATTAATTGTGTTTGAGAACTTGTTCATTGGTTGAGGCAGTGTTAGAGGCAGTGGTGATGAGAGGCAGTGGTGGTGAGAGGCAGTAGTGGTGAGAGGCAGTAGTGGTGAGAGGCAGTATTGGTGAGAGGCAGTGGTGGTGAGAGGCAGTGGTGGTGAGAGGCAGTGGTGGTGAGAGGCAGTGGTGGTGAGAGGCAGTGGTGGTGAGAGGCAGTGGTGGTGAGAGGCAGTGGTGGTGAGAGGCAGTGATGCTTGTTCATTGGTTGAGGCAGTGTTAGAGGCAGTGGTGATGAGAGGCAGTCTTAATGTAGAGTGAGAGGTGAGTAAACAAGATTAAATGAATAAATGAGAGAGAATGAGTGTGTAGAAGGTTTGGGAGTTTTGTAAACAAACCAGTTGTTGTTACCAGCCTGGACAGGAATGAATTCCTGTTCACCCGTGAACAGTGGGGCAGAGGTGATGAGAGGCAGTGGTGATGAGAGGCAGTAGTGGTGAGAGGCAGTAGTGGCGAGAGGCAGTGGTGGCGAGAGGCAGTGGTGGCGAGAGGCAGTGGTGAAGAGAGGCAGTCTTAATGTAGAGTGAGAGGTGAGTAAACAAGATTAAATGAATAAACGAGAGAATGAGAGGTAGAAGGTTCGGAGTTTTGTAAACAAACCAGTTGTTGTTGTTGCTGCTGTTACCAGCCTGGACAGGAATGATTTCTGTTCACCCGTGAAGCCGACTGGAAAGAAGTGATCTAATGCAGTTAGCATTACAAACTCCATTTTCTCTTATACTAACACGTCTGAAGGAAGAAAGGATGGGAAGATATTTTCATAGCTGGACCAAGAATCCCCGCCACCACCGTCCTTCCCCGCCACCACATTAATAATGACATACATATTTTATTCATTCTAGAGTGTATATCAGGTTTTTTGTTATAAATATTGTTAATTACGCCATATTAGATGAATTGTGATAGATAAATAAGCTGTTGAGTTGATAATAGCATCATAGTGAAGTACAGTGGTACCTCGAGTTACGATATTTTTCGTTCAGAATGCTGTTCAAGTGCCATTACCAAACGAATTTATCCCCATAAGGAATAATGTAAAACAGACTAGTCCTTTACACCCCAAAAATATACTTACAAAAGCATTTAAAAAAAATAAACTTACATAAAGGGCGATTTTGGGGACCATCGTAACTCGAGGTACAACTATACTATTTTGTCATGCCTCCTGACAGCAGGAACAGTTTTAACTGTATTTCCATTATTTCTTATGGGAAATATTGATTCGATTTTCGAACATTTCAATTTAGAACAAGCTCCTGGAACGGATTATGTTCGATTTTTCGGGGTTCCACTGTACATTACTAAAGTTAAAAAGAGAAACTTCTGTTTTTCTTTGCGTCACCCTGCCTCGGTGGATACGGCCGGTTTGTTAAAAGTAGTAGTATGGAAGAGGGTAATGTACCTAGTGATTGGCAGAGAGAATGCATAGTTCCTTTGTATAAAGGCAAAGGGGACAAAAGAGAGTGCAAAAATTATAAGAGAAGAAGTCTGTTGAGTCAAGGTAGTAGGTTGGTAGACAGCAACTGCCCAGGAACTGTTCTGCCAAGTGAGTGTAAAACAAAGCCTGTAATTATTTTACATGATGGTAGGATTGCTGATGTCTTTTTTCTGTCTCATCAACATGCAAGATTTCAGGTACGTATTCCTACTTCTACATACACTTAGGTCACACTGCACATGCATGTACAAGCATATATGTTTACACCCCTCTGGGTTTTCTTCTATTTTCTTGCTAGTTCTTGTTCTTGTTTATTGCCTATCTCCATGGGAAAGTTTACCTGGAAAGGGTTTCGGGAGGCCAACGCCCCAGCGGCTTGGTCTGAGACCAGGCCTTGTGGTGGATCAGGGTCTGATCAACCAGGCTGTTACGCTGGCTGCACGCAAACTGGTGTAGAACCACAGCCCGGGTGATCAGGTACTGTCTTTAGGAGCCTGTCCAGTGCCTTCTTGAAAATAGCCAGAGGTCTATTGGTAATCCCCTTATGTACGCTGGGAGGCAGTTGAACAGTCTTGGGCTCCGGACACTTATTGTGTTGTCTCTCAGTGTACTTGTGGCACCCGTGCTTTTCAATAGGGAATGTTGCATCTCCTGCCGAGTCTTTTGCTTTCATAAGGCATGATCTTCATGTGCAAGTTAGGTACTAATCCCTCTAGGATTTTCCAAGTGTATATCATGTATCTCCCTCACCTGCATTCCAGGGAATACAAATCAAGGGCCTTCAACCATTTCCAGTAATTTAGGTGCCTTATCGTACTTATTTGTGCCATGAAATTTCTTTGTAGTACACTCCAGGTCAGCAATTTTGCCTGCCTTGAAGGGGGCAGTTAGTGTACAGCAGTATTCTAGCCGAGAGAGAACAAGCGATTTGAAGAGAATCATCATGGGCTTGCGTCCCTAGTTCTGAAGGTTCTCATTAGCCATCCTATCATTTTCCTAGCAGATGCAGTAGATACATTGTTGTGGTCTTTGAAGGCAAGATCCTCTGACATTATCACTCCCAGGTCCTTCACATTATTTTTTCACACTATTGTATGGTTAGAATTTATCGTATACCCTGATACCGTTTTAATTTTTTCAAATTTTCCAGATCTGAGTAGTTGAAATTTCTCTTCATTGAACTTCAAATTGTTTTGAGTGGCCCATTTGAAGATTTAGTTGATGTCCCCTTGGAGTCTTGTGGTGTCTTCGATGGAGGTCACTGTCACAGTAATCCAGGTGTCATCTGCAAAGGGAGACACAGAGCTATGGTTTACATCTCTGTCTATGTCAGATATGATGAGGAATAGAATGGGAGTGAGTACTGTGCCTTGTGGAACAGAGCATTTTACAGTATCTGCCTCAGACTTTACTCTGTTTACTATTACTCTTTGTGTTCTATTTGTCAGGAAGTTATAGATCCATCTACCAACTTTTCCTGTTATTCCTTTATCACACATTTTATGTGCTATTACACAGTGGTCACACTTGTCGAAAGCTTTTGCAAAATCTGTGTATACTATATCTGTAGTATTTTGTTTATCCTCTAGAGCATCCAGGGCCTGCATAGTGGTCCAGTAGTGGGACAGGCAGGAGCAACCTGCTCTAAACCCATGTTGCCCTGGGTTTGAACTGATGGGTATCTAGGTGGTTGGCGATTTTGCTTCTTAGAACCCTTTCAAAGATTTTTATATGGGATGTTAGTGCTATCGGTCAGTAGTTCTTTCCAATTGCTTTACTGCCACCTTTGTAGAGTGGGACTATGTCTGTTGTTTTCAGTGAGTGTGGGATGACCCCTGTGTCCATGCTCCCTCTCCAGAGAATGCTGAAGGGACGTGATGAACACAAGAGTTCCATGAGACTGGACCTGGGGCAAAGTGCATGGGCATATCATTTATTGCCTTTTCAAAGTCTTGTTTAGGATATCCAGGATTTTGAGATGACCAAATTTTGGGTTTCGTCATAAAGAATTCATTTGGATTGTCAACCCTTAGTCTGGGTAGTGGCTCGCTGAACATTGAGTTGTATTGGGACTTTAGTATCTCACTCATTTCTTGGCTGTCATCTGTGTATGTCCCATCTCACCTAAGCAGGGCCCAAACTGGATGTTGCTTTTCCCTTACATTTGGCATAGTAGAAGTACAGTGGTACCTCGACTTACGATATTTTTCATTCCAGAATACTGTTCAGTGCCATTACCAAACGAATTTATCCCCTTAAGGAATGATATAAAATAGACTAGTCCTTTTAGATCCCCAAAATTACACTTACAAAAGCGTTTAAAAAAATAAACTTACATAAAAGGGTGAGTTTGGGGACCATCGTAAGTCGAGGTACCACTGTATTTTGTTTGTTTTTTCAATTTCTTTTATGGCTTTTAGCTCTTCCTGCAATTCTTGTCTCCTGTAAGATTTCTTCAGCTTAAGTTCGATATTTGCAATTTAACTGATCATGCCTCCCTTCGTATTTCAGATGTATTGGCCCCTCTCAGCAGTTCTGTGACACTTCGCCTTCATCTGTATAGGGAGCGTCTCTTTTTCTAGTTTATATCTTCCCTTTCTTTTTCTTAATGGAATGTGCCTTGAGCAGATCTCAAGAACCACAGTGTTTATTTTTTCTAGGCAAAGGTTCGGATCCTTGTTGTTTAGGATATCTTCCCAGCTTGTTTTATTTAGGACATGGTTGACTTGTTCCCATTGTATGTTTTTATTACTGAAATTGAATTTTGTAAAGACACCCTCATGACTAATCACAATTTGCTGGTCAGGAGCCCTGTGCATACATGTCTGTACCTCTATTATGTTGTGATCTGAGTGTATTGTCTTTGATACGGTTATATTACACATCAGAGCGTCGTTGTTAATGAAGATGAGGTCCATTAATTTTCTAGTCTTGTAGGCTCTAAATATTTACTGGTTTAAGGTGAATTTGGTGCAGAGATTTAATAGTTCGTGAGTGTGTGAATTTTCATCTGAGCTGCCTCCTAGGGGTGATCTCTGCTAAAACATTGTTTGCTATACCCTCCATATTAGGTGTCTCAAGTTGAAATCTCCTAGTGGTAAGATGTTTTGCAGGATTTAGGCGATTTTCCAGACAGTGGTCAATTTTCAAAAGCTGCTCCTGGAATTGCTGGGAAGATGCATCTGGAGGCTTGTATACCATTATAATGACAAGGTTTTGGTTTTCAATCTTTAATGCCAAAACTTCAACTACATCATTTGAGGTGTTTAGTAGTTCTGAGCAAATGAGTGACTCTAGACGTACAGACCAACACTCACCTTGTTGCCTGTTTAGTCTGTTGCATCTGAATAGGTTATAACCTGGGATCCATATTTCGTTGTCATAATGATCTTTTATGTGGGTCTCTGTGAATGCTGCAAACATTCCATTTGACTCGTGCATAGTTCCTCATATAAAGGCCAAGGGGACAAAAGAGAGTGCAAAAATTATTGGGGAATAAGTCTGTTGAGTCCTAGGTAGTAGGTTGGTAGACAGCAACCGCCCAGGGAGGTACTACCGTCCTGCCAAGTGAGTGTAAAACGCAAGCCTGTGATTGTTTTACATGATGGTAGGATTGCTGGTGTCTTTTTTCTGTCTCAAACATGCAAGATTTCAGGTACATCTTGCTACTTCTACTTACACTTAGGTCACACTACACATTCATGTACAAGCATATATATACACACCCCTCTGGGTTTTCTTCTATTTTCTTACTAGTTCTTGTTCTTATTTCCTCTTATCTCCATGGGGAAGTGGAACAGAATTCTTCCTCCATAAGCCAAGTGTGTCGTAAGAGGCGACTAAAATGCCTGGAGCAAGGGGCTAGTAACCCCTTCTCCTGAATAAATTACTAAATGTAAAAGGAGAAACTTTCGTTTTTCCTTTGGGCCACACTGCCTTGGTGGGAAACGCCGACGGTTGAAAGAGAGAAAGAGGATTGCTGGTGTCTTTTTCTGTCTCATAAACATGCAAGATTTCAGGTATGTCTTGTTACTTCTACTCACACTTAGGTCACACTACACATTCATGTACAAGAATATATATACACACCCTCTGGGTTTTCTGCTATTTTTCACTAGTTCTTGTTCTTATTTCCTCTTATTGCCATTGGGAAGTGGAACACAATTCTTCCTCCGTAAGCCATGCGTGTCATAAGAGGCAACTAAAATGCCGGGAGCGAGGGGCTAGTAACCCCTTCTCCTGTATATATTACTAAATGTAAAAGGAAAAAATTTTGTTTTTCCTTTTGGACCACCCCGCTTCGGTGGGAAACAGCCGACGTGTTGAAAGAAGAAGTCTGTTCAGTATACTTGGTAAAGTGTATGGTAGAGTTATTATTGAAAGAATTAAGAATAAGACAGAGTAGGATAGCAGATGAACCAGGAGGCTTAAGGGAAGGTAAAGAGTGTGTAGACTAAGTGTTTACAGTGAAACATATAGGTGAACAGTATTTAGATAAGGGTAAAGAGGTTTTTGTGGCATTTATGGATTTGGAAAAGGCATATGATAGGGTGGATAGGGAGGCAATGTGGCAGATAAGGGTAAAGAGGTTTTTGTGGCATTTATGGATTTGGAAATATGCATATGATAGGGTGGATAGGGAGGCAATGTGGCAGATATTGCAAATGTATGGAATAGGAGGTACGTTACTGAAAGCAGTGAAGAGTTTTTATAAGGATAGTGAGTCTTAGGTTAGAGTACAGTGGTACCTCGAGTTACGATATTTTTTCGTTCGAGAATGCTGTTCAAGTGCCATTATCAAACGAATTTATCCCCATAAGGAATAATGTAAAATAGACTAGTCCTTTACACCCCCAAAATATACTTACAAAAGCATTTAAAAAATAAACTTACATAAAAGGGCGATTTTGGGGACCATCGTAACTCGAGGTACCACTGTATGTAGGAGAGAGGAGATTATTTCTCTGAAAAAGTAGGCCTTAGACAAAGATGTTATGTCATCATGGTTGTTCAGTATTTTATAGATGGGGTTGTAAGAGAAGTGAATACCCCGTGTTGGCAAGAGGTGTGGGTTAAAAGATAAAGAATCTAACACAAAGTGGAAGTTGTCACAGTTGCTCTTTTGTGATGACACTGTGCTTTTAGGAGATTCTGAAAAGTTGCAAAGGTTGGTTGATGAGTTTGGTATGGTATGAAAAAGAAGAAAATTAGGTGAATACAGTGGACCCCGGTGTTTGTCCATTATTCGAACAGAATGCTGTTCAAGTGTCATTACCAACCGAATTTATTCCCTTAAGAAATAATGTAAAGTAGACTAGTCCTTTTAGACCCCCAAAACTACACTTATAAAAGCATTTAAAAAAATACACTTACATAAAAGGGCGGGGTTTTTGAGCAGGACGAACACCAGGGGTCCACTGTATAGGAAAAGTAAGGTGATGAGGATAGCAAAATAACTCAGGTAACAGAAGTTTGGGAAAAGATTGGAGGGAGAGAGTATGGAGGAGGTGAATGTATTCAGATATCTGGGAGTGGACGTATCAGCAGATGGGTCTATGAAAGAGGTGAATCATACAACTAATGGGGAAAATGGTGAGTGGGCACTTAGGAGCTCTGGAGACAAAGAACTTTGTCCATGGAAGCCAAGAGGTGAATGTATGAGAGTACAGTCAACAAACGCTTTATATGGGTGTGAAACACGGATGGTGAATGTTGCAACAAGGAGAAGGCTTGAGGCAGTGATGTCATGTCTGAGAGTAATGTGTTGTGAATATAATGCAGAGAATTCGAGATTGGAAATTAGGAGGAGGTGCGAGATTACCGAAACTATTATCCAGAGGGCTGAGGAGGGGTTATTGAGGTGGTTCGGACATGTAGAGAGGAAGGAATGAAATAGAATAACTTTTAGAGTGTATAAAACGGGAGGAGGGAAGGCGGGGTAGGGGTCAGCCTAGGAAAGGTTGGAGGGAGGGGGTAAAGGAGGCTTTGTGTGCAGGAGCTTGGACTTCCCAAAAAGCATGCATGAGTGTGTTAGATAGGAGTGAATGGAGACAAATGATTTTTAGGACTTGACGGCTGTTGGAGTGTGAGCAAGGTAACATTTATGAAGGGATTCAGGAAAACTGGCAGGCCGGACTTGAGTCGTGGAGATAGGTAGAAAGTGTCTGCATTCTGAAGGAGGGGGTGTTAATGTTGCAGTTTTATAACTGTAGTGTAAGCACACCTCTGGCAAGACAGTGATAGATTGAATGATGAAAGTTTTTCTTTTTGGGCCACCCTACCTTGGTGGGAGATGGCCATGTGTTAATAGGAAAAAAAAATCAAAATAGTAGGCAAGTGTAGTATAGGAGCAGCCTGGGGACTAATGAACAGAGGAAATTTTTTAGTGCCAGGAATGTCTACATTGTTTATTAGGGACTATTTTTAAATTGCTAAGTGAGTGTAAAAAGGAAACCTGTAATTGTTTTACATGATGATAGGATTACTGGTGTCTTTTGTCTCATAAACCTGCAAGATTGATCCAGGTATGTCTTGCTACTTCTACTTACACTTAGGTCACACTACACATACATGTACACGGATATAACAGTGGTACCCCAGTTAACGATATTTTTCGTTTGAGAATGCTGTTCAAGTGCCATTACCAAACGAATTTATCCCATAAGGAATAATGTAAAATAGACTAGTCCTTTTAGACCCCAAAATACACTTACAAAAGCATTTAAAAAATAAACTTACATAAAAAGGGCTAGTTTGGAGACCATCGTAAACCGGGTACCACTGTATATACCAACCCCTCTGGGGTTTCTTCTATTTTCTTGCTAATTCTTGTTCTTGTTTATTTCCCTTATCTCCATGGGGAAGTGGAACAGATGTCGGTGGGTGATGGGGGAGTAAAAATGGTGGGAGAAACACTTGGGACGGATTGTAATGAATATATTGGAGGAGTTAGTGAGGAGAAGTGCCCAGCCACTTTTTTCCAGTCCTATGCCTAGCGTCGGAGTGAGGGCAATGGACTGGTTCATGCCTCTCACATGAGCGGAGCGGGTATTGTGACGTCATAAGGAGCGCTACAGGTTCAAGGGATCCTAACTTATAACAGGGATCTCACATATAAATGTGCGTAGAACATGATATACTACACAAGATAATACATATGGTATATATGACACAGAATTCTTCCTCCAAAAGCCATGCTTGTCTTAGGAGGCGACTTAAAAGCCGGGAGCAAAGGGCTAGTGGTCCTTTTCTTGTATACATTACTAAAGTTATGAAGAGAATTTTTTTCTATTTGGGCCACCCTGCTTTGGTGCGATATGGTTGATCTGTTGAAAGATGATTATTAAATTGGTACATTTGTTAATTTTGTGTGAAATTGGCCAAATTACCGAATTCTGATCTCTTTGCAGGGTAGTTGAAATAGCTGAATGAGTTGAATGGGCAGCTTATTGTGCTCAATCAATAGAATGGAAGGAATACTAACAAAATCGTTAAAAATTTGTAAAAAAAATATTACTCACCCCTAATGTCAAAATCGGCATCATGGCAGGTGATGGGCTTTAGAATGCTTTCTATAATGTCTTTAAATACCATGGACTTGGCAGCTGATTCTTGAGATATTTGAGCATTGAAAGACACCACACTTTTGTATCTTTGACAAAACTGCAATATACCACATAATAAAAAACAATTTTTCTGCATGCCACTATTAACAAAAGGAATATCATAGAATAATTTACTAAAACAGTGGTCCCTCGACTTTCGGTCGGTCCGACTATAGGTGATTTCGAGTTTCGATGGCTTTTTTCGGTCAAATTTTCCCTCGCAATCCAGTCATTCCCTCGACTATCGGTCTGGGTACCAGACCTGTCCGCCTGCCTGCGCTTGCGTGCCTCGCCTCGCAGGCGTCATGAGCCCATTTAGAGTTGTTTACCATTGAGAAAACATTACCCAGCGTGCTCATTCAAACATTTCACAATAAATTTATTGTGTTTATTGCAGGTTGTGATTGTCACTGTGAAATTAGTCACCATGGGTCCAAAGAAGCTTCACAAGCCAATAAAGATACCAGCCAGAGATAAAGTGTAGCATTAACAGTAGCAATGGAAATAAGTCACTCTGTCTGACTTCTTGGGTTATCCTAGGTTTTCTACACATATGCTGCTATGTATGATAATCTATGTAACTGCATTTGTGTATACTAGGGATGTATCGGATATCCGTATCCGCAACCCTGGAACATCCGCACAAATTCTTACATCCCCATCTGTATTTTTTTCTAAATGAGAAATCCGCATCCACAATCATGATTAACCCTTTCGGGGTTTTGGTCGTACAAGTACGTTTTACGCACTGTGGTTATTGACGTACTAGTACGCCTAAATTCTAGCACCCTCAAATCAAGCTAAAACAGGCTGTTAGGCCTAGATGTGATAGAATGGGTCTGTGCGGTCACTGTGCGCAGTATAAAAAAATTCCTGCACCACACAGTGCACAATGAGGAAAAAAAACTCTGACCGTGTTTTTGTTAAAACAGCGACTTTGCAGTCTATTTTCGTATGGTATTTATGCTTGTATTCTTGTTTTCTTAGTCTCATTTTATAGAATAGATGATATATTACAGAAATAGAGATCATTTTGACTGGTTTCACGATGACAAGTACCTTGAAACTGAGCGTAAAGTAGCGAAAATGTTTGATTTTAGCTGATGTTCATGAGTAAACAAATCACACCATGCGTCCAATACACATCAACTGGAGAGTCTAATATTCTTGCACAAGTGCACTGATATTATTTATACCATTTTTACAATGATGCAGTTATATACATAACAGTAAATCTTCTATTTTTTGAGAGAATAAAAATTCAAAATGGAAAGCAAAAGTAATGTAAGAGGGGCCTGGAGACATGACTAATGAACAGAGATGATGTTATTTTAGTGCCAGGAATGTCTGCCTTGTTTATTATGGACCCTAATTTAAAATTGGAATTGTGTGAAATTGGCCAAATTGCCATTTTCTGACCACTATTTTGGGTAGTTGAAATTGGAAAATAGGCGTTTTTTGTACTCAATTGATAGAAGAAATGGAGTTCTAGCTGAAATAGCTATAATTTTAGTAGACTGACACATTGGAATGTGCCAAAATAGGACTTAAATTTGGCGAAATCGCATGCGTAAGTGTCATGGTTACCGCTAACTTCGCGAAAGCATAATTCCATTAGTTTTTGATCAAATTTCATAATTTTTGTGGCGTTATGATCGGAAAAGATTCTATATCATTCGATAAGAAAAATATTTTTTTTTAATTTCATGGACCCTGAGAATGAGTTTCAGAGAGACCCATTGGACCCCCAAAGGGTTAACTCAAGTGCGAGTCTCACTCAAATCCAACCCCTCTCACTCTTGTATTTATCCAACCTAAATTTAAAACTACACAAGGTCCTAGCTTCAACAACCCTACTACGCAGACTGTTCCACTCATCAACTACCCTATTTCCAAACCAATACAGTGGACCCTCGGTTAACGAATACCCCGGAAATCGTGCAATTATGTAAGTATACTTTTGTAAGTTCTTGTGGAAGTGTATTTTTGGGGATCTGAAATAGACTAACCTACGTGAAATTTTTCCTTAAGGGAGTAAATTCGTTCGTAATGGCACTTGAGCAGACTTCAGGAGTGAAGTTTTACGAAACTCGGGGGTCCACTGTATTTTCCTATATCCTTTCTAAATCTAAACTTATCCAATTTGAATCCATTATTGCGGGTTCTCTCTTGGAGAGATATCCTCAAGACCTTATTTATATCCCCCTTATTAATACCCATTTTCCACTTATATACCTCAATCATGTCTCCCCTCATTCTTCGTCTTACAAGTGAATGTAATTTTTAAGGGTCTTCAATCTTTCTTCATAGGGAAGATTTCTAATGCTATGAATTAACTTTGTCATTCGTTGCTGAATGTTTTCTAACGAATTTATATCCATTCTGTAAAATGGAGACCAGAACTGAGCTGGGTAATCTAGGTGAGGCCTTACTAATGATGTATAAAGCTGTAATATAACCGCTGGACTTCTGTTGCTTACACTTCTTGATATAAATCCCAGTAATCTATTTGCTTTATTTCTTACGCTTAGGCACTGCTGACTTGGTTTGAGGTTGCTGCTTACCATAACCCCCAAATCCTTTTCGCATTCTGTACGGCTGAGTTCAACATTAAGCTGATGGGTGCTAAGGTTATGAACATTCCCGAGCTTTAGAACTTTGCATTTGTCTACATTGAACTGCATCTGCCATTTTTCTGACCAGGAATTGAGTTTGTCTAAATCCTCCTGAAGTTCCGTGACATCTACGTCTGAATCGATTATCCTACCTATCTTCGTGTCATCAGCGAATTTGCTCATATCACTAGTAATTCTCTCGTCAAGATCATTTATATATATTATAAACAACAACGGGCCCAAAACCGATCCCTGTGGAACGCCACTTGTTACAGATCCCCACTCAGATTTAACCCCATTGATGCACACCTTCTGCTTCCTATTGGTAAGCCATGACTCGATCCATGACAACACTTTTCCCCCAATGCCATGAGCAGCCACTTTCTTTAACATTTCTTTAACAGTCTCTGATGTGGTACTCTCTCAAAAGCCTTACTAAAATTCAAATAAACAATATTGAATTCTTTATCATGATCAACTGCCTCAAAAGCCTTACTGAAAAAAGTTAATAAATTAGTTAGGCAGGAACGGCCCCTGGTGAAACCATGTTGAGTATCATTAATCAAATTATGCCTATCGAGATGGCTTCTTATGTTATCAGCTATAATCGACTCTAATAATTTGCCTACAATTGATGTTAGACTTATTGGGCGGTAATTTGATGGTAACGACTTGTCCCCTGCTTTAAAAATAGGAATTACATTAGCCATCTTCTACATATCAGACACTACACCTGTTTGAAGAGATAGGTTAAAAATGTTAGTTAAGGGTTCACAGAGTTCCATTTTGCATTCCTTAAGAAGCCTTGCAAAAAAGCTCATCAGGACCTGGTGATTTACTTTGTTTCAGTCGGTCTAGTTGTTTCATAACCATTTCACTAGTGACTGTGATATTACATAATTTATCTTCTTCTGGGCCTCTGTAAAAATTAAATTCTGGGATATTATTAGTATCTTCCTGTGTGAAAACCGAGAGAAAATAATGATTAAAAATAGAGCACAGATCATTCTCCTTGTCAGTAAGATGCCCTGAGTTATTTTTAAGGGCGCCTATCTTATCCCTAACTTTTGTTCTATAAGCCTGGAAAAAACTTTTTGGGTTAGTTTTTGAATCCCTAGTAACTTTAATTTCATAGTCC
Organism: Cherax destructor; assembly: GCA_009830355.1. NCBI lineage: Eukaryota > Metazoa > Arthropoda > Malacostraca > Decapoda > Parastacidae > Cherax > Cherax destructor. The sequence continues at coordinate 7,654 of WNWK01021679.1, read as the reverse complement.
CATTTAGCTTTTCTTATCCCCTTTTTAACGTCTCTCTTAATGTCAGTATACTGATTTATAAGATGACCCTCACCTCTTTTTATGCACCTATAAATTCCTTTCTTCTGACCTAAAAGATACTTGAGCCTATTATTCATCCATTTTGGGTCATTTCTTCTTGATCTAATTTCTTTATACGGGATAAATGTTCTTTGGGCTGCCTGTATAGTGTTGAGAAAACTGTCATATTGATACCTCTCTACGTCCCCCCAGTCCACAGTTGATAAGTGGTCTCCAAGTCCATTATAATCTGCTAAGCGAAAATCTGGGACCGTTACTAAATTATCCCTACTATCATACATCCATGCAATGCTAAAGGTCTTGTGGTCGCTTGAGCCGAGCTCCTCTGTAATTTCTAAATTATTACCAAGGGTTTCCTTGCTTGCCAGAACCAAGTCAAGTAGGTTATTTCCCCTTGTAGGTTCTGTCACAAACTGCTTCAAAAAGCAATCCTGAACTACTTCTAAAAAGTCGTTAGATTCTAAATTCCCTGTCAAGAAATTCCAATCAATCTCACTAAAGTTAAAGTCCCCTAGAATTACTACGTTATCGTGCCTTGTGGCCTTAACAATTTCCTCCCAAAGTAGTCTTCCTTGTTCCCTATCTAAGTTTGGAGGACGGTAAATCACGCCTAAAATCAATTTTTCACACCCCTCTCAAAATTCTATCCAGACAGACTCTGTATGCGTTATTTCAGACTTTATACCCGTTTTTATGCAACAATTTAAATGATCAAGGACATAGAGTGCCACCCCACCCCCCTTCCCGATACTTCTGTTTACTTGGAACAATTTAAAACCCTGAATGTGACATTCGGCAGGCATGTCCCGATTTTTCATACTAAACCATGTCTCAGTTATTGCAAAAACATCAATATTACCTGTACTTGCAACTAATCTCAACTCGTCCATCTTATTCCTAGCACTATGACTATTGGTGTAATATACATTTAAAGACCCTCCTTTCTCTTTACCCTTCCTGTTCATTTCTGTTTTTCCACTATAACTATTACTGTCCTTGTCACCTAGTGCCACTGGCTTTCCAATATCTACCTTATTTTGCCTATTACTAGTTTCCCTAGAATTTATAACATTACTACACTGGGACTTCACTGTTTTCCCCCCATAATCCATACCACTAACTTTTTCTAGTTTAAAGCCCTAATAGCTCCCTCCACTGCAGTTGCCAGTGCCCCCATCCCAGACCTAGATAAGTGAACCCCATCCCTGGCATACATGTCATTTCTGCCATAGAAGAGGTCCCAGTTGTCAATGAATGTTACTGCATTTTCCTTACAGTGTTTGTCCAGCCAGCAATTGACACCAATTGCCATGGACAACCATTCATTTCCAACTCCTCTCCTTGGCAAAATACCACATATGACAGGGTTCCCACCCTTCTTCCTAATTCTGTCTATTGCTGACCTATAGCTGCTAATCAGCTACTGTCTACTTGGAACAATTTAAAACCCTGTATATGACATTCAGCAGGCATGTCCCTTTTTTTCGTATTGAACTACGTCTCAGTTATGGCAAATACATCAATGTTACCTGGAAAAATAAACACATAAGCAGTATAATGTGATCCTTTATTGACAATGTTTCGCCCACGCAGTGGGCTTTATCAAGTCACACACAGATCTACCTGGAAAATGAGTAACATGAATATATATAGGGTATAGTCAGGTGGAGAATGCTGGGTCAGGTGGAGAAAGCTGCATGTGACAGTCTTAAAAGAAGTGTGATAGTTTAAAACCACACTACTTTTAAGACTGTCACATGCAGCTTTCTCCGCCTGACCCAGCATTCTCCACCTGACTATACCCTATATATATTCATGTTACTCATTTTCCAGGTAGATCTGTCTGTGACTCGATAAAGCCCACTGCGTGGGCGAAACGTTGTCAATAAAGGATCACATTATACTGCCTATGTGTTTATTTTTCCATTGTGTCGGTATTTTATACCATTTATTTCCATCAATGTTACCTGCACTTGCAATTAATCTCAAATCGTCCATCTTATTCCTAGCACTACGACTATTTGTATAATACACTTTTAAAGACCCTCCTTTCTCTTTACCCTTCCAGCTCCTTTCTGTTTTTCCACTATACCTATTACTGTCCTTGTTATTGTTAAGATTTTTTATATCAAAGCCCAGATCTATATTTCGACATTCAGTATTTTCCATTTCTAAACCCATACCTCTAACTAATCCTAGTTTAAAGTCCTAACAACACCCTCAACTGAGCTAGCAAGAAAATCCACACCTGCCCTGGATAAGTGAACCCCATCCCTGGCATACATGTCATTTCGGCCATAGAAGTGGTCGCAGTTGCAAATGAATGGTACCGCTTTATCCTTACAGTGTTTGTCCAGCCAGCAATTGACAACAATTGCCCTGGACAGCCATTCATCTCCAACTCCTCTCCTTGGCAAAATACACATATGACAGGGTTCCACCCTTCTTCTAATTATGTCTATTGCTGACCTATACCTGCTAGTCAGGTCCTCACTCCTACGTCTGCCAACTTCGTTGCCTCCAGCACTGAGACAGATAATAGGATTGCTCCCATTACCTTTCATGATGTCGTCCAGACGGCTAACAATATCCTCCATCCCAGCCCCAGGAAAGCAAACCCTCTGTCTCCTACTTCTATCTTTCAAGCAGAAGGCCCTATCCATGTACCTAATCTGACTATCCCCAACAAGAACAATGTTCTTACATAGCATTAGAAATCTTCCTTACGAAGAAAGATTGAAGACCCTTAAATTACATTCACTTGTAAGATGTAGAATGAGGGGAGACATGATCGAGGTATGGTGGACCTGACTTAACTCAGTGAAGACGTGTCTTGTGTGCTCTCTGTGAATCTGAACAAGATATCCTCTCTTGAGCTACTCTACCAGCAGCTGAAGGAAGAACTGAGGGTAGCTAAGCTTGAGATACAGCGACTGACTGAGGAAAACAGGAGGATTCGTAGTAATATCCCTGTTGAGAATCCTCAAGCCAAGAAAGGAACCTGGACAGTGGCTGGAATGCATGGGACAAAGTTAAAGATGAAGAGGACGGATGGAGAGGTACAATCAACGAAGAACCAGGAACCTGTTGTGGAAACATCGAACCGATTCTCCGTGTTACCTGATGAATGTGAGTCGACTACTGGGAACATCACGACGAACGACACCAAGGAAGAACATTGTTCTTGTTGGTGATAGTCAGATTAGGTACATGGATAGGGCCTTCTGTTTGAAAGATAGAAGTAGGAGACAGAGGGTTTGCTTTCCTGGGGCTGGGATGGAGGATATTGTTAGCCGTCTGGACAACATCATGAGAGGTAATGGGAGTAATCCTATTATCTGTCAGTGCTGGAGGCAACGATGTTGGCAGACGTAGGAGTGAGGACCTGACTAGCAGGTATAGGTCAGCAATAAACATAATTAGGAAGAAGGGTGGGAACCCTGTCATATGTGGTATTTTGCCAAGGAGAGGAGTTGGAGATGAATGGCTGTCCAGAGCAATTGGTGTCAATTGCTGGCTGGACAAACACTGTAAGGATAATGCAGTACCATTCATTTGCAACTGGGACCACTTCTATGGCCGAAATGACATGTATGCCAGGGATGGGGTTCACTTATCCAGGGCAGGTGTGGATTTTCTTGCTAGCTCAGTTGAGGGTGTTGTTAGGACTTTAAACTAGGATTAGTTAGAGGTATGGGTTTAGAAATGGAAAATACTGAATGTCGAAATATAGATCTAGGCTTTGATATAAAAAATCCTAACAATAACAAGGACAGTAAGAGGTATAGTGGAAAAACAGAAAGAAGCAGGAAGGGTAAAGAGAAATGAGGGTCTTTAAAAGTGTATTATACAAATAGTCGTAGTGCTAGGAATAAGATGGACGATTTGAGATTAGTTGCAAGTGCAGGTAACATTGATGTATTTGCCATAACTGAGACGTGGTTCAATATGAAAAATAGGGACATGCCTGCTGAATGTCATATACAGGGTTTTAAATTGTTCCAAGTAGACAGAAGTTTAGGGAAGGGGGGTGGAGTGGCACTGTATGTATGTCCGAGATCGCTTGAACTGTTGCATAAAAACGGGAATAAAGTCTGAAATAACACATACAGAGTCTGTCTGGATAGAATTTTCAGAGGGGCATGAAAAATTGATTTTAGGTGTGATATACCGTCCCCCAAACTTAGATAGGGACCAAGGGAGACTACTACGGGAGGAAATTGTTAAGGCCACAATGCACGATAACGTAATTATTCTGGGAGACTTCAACTTTAGTCAAATTGATTGGAATTTTTTGACTGGGAATTTAGAATCTAACGACTTCTTAGAAGTAGTTGTAGTGTAGTGTAGACCAAATGTTTACAGTGAAACACAGGTGAACAGTACAGTGGACCCCCGAGTTTCGAAAAGTTCTTACTTCGTAAACATCGTGTTTCGTAAGCTTTTTACGACTTCGAGAATCGTAAAACCGCTCGTGTTTCGTAACGTATTAGACCTGTCCGCCAGCTCCGTGCCTGCGTGGGACGCAGGACGCCACCAGTGAAGCGTTGTTTACCATTGAGAGAACATTACCTAGTGCGCTCTTTCAAACATTCACACTACATTTGGTGTTTTTTTTGGTGCTTTAGTGATTGTCACTGTGAAATAAGTCACCATGGGTCCAAAGAAGCTTCCTAGTGGCACCCCTGTGGTAGCATTCATGGAGGGAGTGTAGCATTCATGCAGGGAGTTTAGCATTCATGCAGGGAGTGTAGCATTCATGCAGGGAGTGTAGCATTCATGCAGGGAGTGTAGCAGGCATACAGGGAGTATAGCAGGCATGCAGGGAGTGTAGCATTCATGCAGGGAGTGTAGCAGGCATGCAGGGAGTGTAGCAGGCATGCAGGGAGTGTAGCAGGCATGCAGGGAGTGTAGCAGGCATGCAGGGAGTTTAGCATTGATGCAGGGAGTTTAGCATTGATGCAGGGAGTTTAGCATTGATGCAGGGAGTTTAGCATTGATGCAGGGAGTTTAGCAGGCATGCAGGGAGTGTAGCTTTCATGCAGGGAGTGTAGCAGACATGCAGGGAGTGTAGCAGGCATGCAGGGAGTGTAGCAGGCATGCAGGGAGTGTAGCATTCATGCAGGGAGTGTAGCAGGCATGCAAGGAGTGTAGCAGGCATGCAGGGAGTGTAGCATTCATGCAGGGAGTGTAGCATTCATGCAGGAGTGTAGCAGGCATGCAGGGAGTGGGATTTCCTTCGTAGAGGCTGAAGAATTCCTCCCCCAACAAGTGTTTAATTGTGATGAAACAGGCCTGTTTTGGAAGAAAATGCCCAAGAGGACCTTCATTACTCATTACTCTATCTTCCAGATGCCTGCAACTCTTCAATAAAGGTAAGTAAATGTATATATATATATTGTTTTTAATTATTTTATATGTGAATATTTTTTTGTGGAAAGGATTAATTGTATTTACATTATTTCTTATGGGAAATAATGGTTCGAATTTCGAAAACTTCGTGTTAAGTACTAGCTCCTGGAACGGATTAATTACGATACTCGGGGGTCCACTGTATTTGGATAAGGGTAAAGAGGTTTTGTGGCATTTGTGGATTTGGAAAAGGCGTATGATAGGGTGGATAGGAGGGCAATGTGGCAGATGTTGCAGGTGTATGGAATAGGAGGTAGGTTACTGAAAGCAGTGAAGAGTTTTTATGAGGATAGTGAGGCTCAGGTTAGTGTGTGTAGGAGGGAGGGGGACTATTTCCCAGTAAAAGTGGGCCTTAGACAAGGATGTGTGATGTCACCGTGGTTGTTCAATATACGTGTATTTATAGATGGCGTTGTAAGAGAAGTGAATGCGGGGGTCTTGGCAAGAGGTGTGGGGTTAAAAGATAAAGAATCAAATACAAAGTGGGAGTTGTCACAGTTGCTTTTTGCTGATGACACTGTGCTTTTAGGAGATTCTGAAGAGAAGTTGCAGAGTTTGGTGGATGAATTTGGTAGGGTGTGTAAAAGAAGAAAATTGAAAGTGAATATAGGAAAGAGTAAGGTGATGAGGATAACAAGAAGATTAGGTGACAAAAGATTGGATATCAGATTGGAGGGAGAGAGTATGGAGGAGGTGAATGTATTCAGATATTTGGGAGTGGACATGTCAGCAGATGGGTCTATGAAGGATGAAGTGAATCATAGAATTCATGAGGGGAAAAGAGTGAGTGGAGCACTTCGGAGTCTGTGGAGACAAAGAACTTTGTCCATGGAAGTAAAGAGGGGAATATATGAGAGTATAGTTATACCAACACTCTTATATGGGTGTGAAGCATGGGTGATGAATGTTGCAACGAGGAGAAGGCTGGAGGCAGTGGAGATGTCATGTCTGAGGTCACTGTGTGGTGTGAATATAATGCAGAGAATTCGGAGTTTGGAAATTAGGAGGAGGTGCGGGATTACCAAAACCATTATCCAGAGAGCTGAGGAGGGGTTGTTGAGGTGGTTCGGACATGTAGAGAGAATGGAACGAGACAGAATGACTTCGAGAGTGTATAAATCTGTAGTGGAGGGAAGGCGGGTTAGGGGTCGGCCTAGTAAAGGTTGGAGGGAGGGGGTAAAGGAGGTTTTGTGTGCGAGGGGCTTGGACTTCCAGCAAGCATGTGTGAGCGTATTTGATAGGAGTGAATGGAGACAAATGGTTTTTAATACTTGACATGCTGTTGGAGTGTGAGCAAAGTAACATTTATGAAGGGATTCAGGGAAACCGGCAGGCCGGACTTGAGTCCTGGAGATGGGATGTACAGTGTCTGCACTCTGAAGGAGAGGTGTTAATGTTGCAGTTTTATAACTGTAGTGTAAAGCACCCCTCTGGCAAGACAGTGATGGAGTGAATGATGACGAAAGTTTTTCTTTTTCGGGCCACCCTGCCTTGGTGGGAATCGGCCGATGTGTTAATAAAATAAAAATCTATATGTCCTATATCTCTGTCTCTCTCTCACACATTTACACATAAGTAGTTATTATACATAGTGTAAATTACCTAGGATAACCCAAAAAATCCAGACATAAAATAAGCATGTCTGGCAAGTAATACGCATCGTCAATTCTGCATCGTGTATAATACCTGTTGGCTTACGAGACGTACTCTGAGACTGAGACAAGCAGACGGAAAGACACACACAGGCAGACAGAAAGACAGATAAGCAGTTAGACAGACATAGGCAGAGCTAGACAGATATACACAGACAGACATTGAAAAAGGGAGGGTTCCCTCCAGCACTGCTGACATTTATCAAATGTCACTGGGCTGTGAAGAGTTATCTGACACTTGTCAACACACCATTCTTCAAGGAGTTTCATATACTCCAGGCACACATGCAGACAGAAAGACAGATAAGCAGAGCTAGACAGACAGACAAACAGACAGATAGAAAGACAGATACAGACAGATAGATATATAGACAGATAGACAGACACACACAGATAGATAGACAGACAGACAGATAGAAAGAGTGAAAAAGCAAGGGTTCCCTGCACACATTCATTCATCAATGTCACTGCCTTATCAGTAGTTATCTGGCAATTGTTATAACACTATTCTTCAAGGAGTCAGTGAGGTT
>WNWK01021678.1:0-33738 GCA_009830355.1 Cherax destructor | reverse complement strand
CCTATGGTATCTGTATATGGAGATCAACATCAACTAACTGACTTTTTGCTAAGTATCCTGTGGTTACTCGGCAAAAAAAATCGGCTCAAGATTATTACTTATTCGAGCTCCATGAAACACAAACCATTTATTCAAAAGTTTAAATAAACTTTGCCCGCAAAATATTTACTTTCTACTGTACACAATATGTCTACGGGGCACTTAATACTAACAGTGACCCAAAGCTTAAATTCTATCTGGAGAACTGCAACTATATACATATACGTACTGTAGAGAAAAATAATGAAAAAGATAATTTGACCAAACATAATCCAACAACTCCGAACAGAATGAATAATTTCCATCAAATATTTTTATGAGACAACACAAAGATAATAAAATGGATATGTAAAATTTCTTTTCGTGACTTGTGCAGTTTACCTAGAGGTTGTAAAACTTGTTTTTAAAACAGGAAATTCACAAACTCTGTTGTCGTTGATGTATTTAAGGGTCATGAACTCGTGAGTCGTATTACGGTCTCCCATGAGAATCTGGGTTTTAATCGCTGCACAACTGATATAAATAATCATGAGATGAATCTCGAATCGGTAGGGGGCATACATCACATATAGAATAGAAAGAAATAAGATCTGATCCAATAAAGTGGGGGTTAGAACCATTTCCTTGGATCAAACGCTCCCTCACCAGCATCAAAGCACCTCTTCTAAAAGGTAGTCCTCGAGAAGAAAAGGTAGATACCATCGGAATACAAGGACAGACAGAAACCCTTACATATTAAATGATGGGAGTATTATAGGGTAAAGCGCCAAACCCATAGTCATAGAACCCCTTGTAAAATGGGAGGTAGATTCGATCCAATGATATAAAGAATAGCTCCTCTCTGCAACAGAACAAAGAGGCATAACATAAACGGAAAAAAAACCTCTTTGACATCTAATGTATACGCCTCATCCTATGAAAAAAAACTCAATGCTCATAAAAGACCCTAAGTTCTGGAATTCATTGTCTAGGAGCATCGACAGGTTCCCTGTCTGCCAATCGATTCAGACCTATTCTTAAAAAGCACCACAAATCCCTAAAGTAACTAAATTAACAACACACTGTGTGAAACAAAACCAGCTCATCCAACTCTATCCCTATTCTTCATCCAACTCCCACAATAAATTAAGTTTTCTTAACACTATACAGGCTGCCCAAAGAACATTTATCCCGTATAAAGAAATTAGATCAAGTAGAAATGACCCAAAATGGATGAATAATAGGCTCAAATATCTTTTAGGGCAGAAGAAAGGAATTTATAGGCGCATAAAAAGAGGTGAGGGTCATCTTATAAATCAGTATACTGACATTAAGAGGGACGTTAAAAAGGGAATAAGAAAAGCTAAACGGGACTATGAAATTAAAGTTGCTAGGGATTCAAAAACTAACCCAAAAGTTTTTCCAGGTTTATAGAACAAAAGTTAGGGATAAGATAGGTCCCTTAAAAATAACTTTGGGCATCTTACTGACAAGGAGAATGATATGTGCTCTATTTTTAATAATTATTTTCTCTCGGTTTTCACACAGGAAGACATTAATAATATCCCAGTAATTAATTTTTACAGAGGCCCAGAAGAAGATAAATTATGTAATATCACAGTCACTAGCGAAATGATTATGAAACAGCTGGACCGACTGAAACAAAATAAATCGCCGGGTCCTGATGAGCTTTTTGCAAGGGTTCTTAAGGAATGCAAAATGGAACTCTGTGAACCAATATCTAACATTTTTAATTTATCTCTTCAAACAGGTGTAGTGTCTGATATGTGGAAGATGGCTAATGTAATTCCTATTTTTAAAGCAGGGGACAAGTCACTACCGTCAAACTACCGCCCAATAAGCCTGACCTCAATTGTAGGCAAATTACTAGAGTCAATTATAGCTGATATTATTAGAAGCCATCTAGATAACCATAATTTGATTAATGATACCCAGCATGGATTCACGAGGGCCGTTCCTGCCTATCTAATTTATTAACCTTCTTCAGTAAAGCTTTTGAGGCTGTTGATCACGATAAAGAATTCGATATTGTTTATTTAGACTTTAGTAAGGCTTTTGATAGAGTACCGCACCAGAGACTGTTAAAGAAAGTGGCAGCTCATGGCATTGGGGGAAAAGTGCTGTCATGGATCGAGTCATGGCTCACCAATAGGAAGCAGAGAGTGTGCATAAATGGGGTTAAATCCGAATGGGGACTTGTAACAAGTGGTGTTCCACAGGGATCAGTCTTAGGCCCATTGTTATTTATAATATATATCAATGACCTTGATGAGGGAATTACTAGTGATATGAGCAAATTCGCCGACGACACGAAGATAGGTAGGATAATTGATTCAAACATAGATGTCATAGAACTTCAGGAAGATTTAGACAAACTTAATTCGTGGTCAGAAAAGTGGCAGATGCAGTTCAATGTAGATAAATGCAAGGTTCTGAAGCTCGGGAGTGTCCATAACCCAAGCACTTATAAGTTAAATAACGTAGAACTTAGCCATACAGATTGCGAGAAGGACTTGGGGGTGATGGTAGCAGCAACCTTAAACCAAGACAGCAATGCCTAAGCGTACGTAATAAGGCAAATAGATTACTGGGATTTATATCAAGAAGTGTTAGCAACAGAAGTCCAGAGGTTATATTACAGCTTTATACATCATTAGTAAGGCCTCACCTAGATTACGCAGCTCAGTTCTGGTCTCCATATTACAGAATGGACATAAATTCGTTAGAAAACATTCAGCGTAGAATGACTAAATTAATACATAGCATTAGAAATCTTCCTTACGAAGAAAGATTGAAGACCCTAAAATTACATTCACTTGTAAGACGTAGAATGAGGGAGACATGATCGAAGTATACAAGTGGAAAATGGGTATTAACAAAGGGGATATAAATAAGGTCTTGAGGATATCTCTCCAAGAGAGAACCCGCAATAATGGATTCAAGTTAGATAAGTTTAGATTTAGAAAGGATATAGGAAAGTATTGGTTTGGAAATAGGGTAGTTGATGAGTGGAACAGTCTGCCTAGTAGGGTTATTGAAGCTAGGACCTTGGGTAGTTTCAAATTTAGGTTGGATAAATTCATGAGTGAGAGGGGTTGGATTTGAGTGGGACTCGCGCATGAGTGGGTAGAATTGTCAAAGCTTATTTCTTGGGTAGCTTTGAAAATTGGGTTGAGCAAATATTCTGTTAGTGGGATGGATTGTGAAGGACCTGCCTAGTATGGGCCAACAGGCCTGCTGCAGTGTTCCTCCTTTCTTATGTTCTTATGTTCTTATGTTGATGAGTGGAACAGTCTGCCTAGTAGGGTTATTGAAGCTAGGACCTTGGGTAGTTTCAAATTTAGGTTGGATAAATTCATGAGTGAGAGGGGTTGGATTTGAGTGGGACTCGCGCATGAGTGGGTAGAATTGTCAAAGCTTATTTCTTGGGTAGCATTGAAAATTGGGTTGAGCAAATATTCTGTTATTGGGACGGATTGTGAAGGACCTGCCTAGTATGGGCCAACAGGCCTGCTGCAGTGTTCCTCCTTTCTTATGTTCTTATGTATATAAGCTTCCTCTGCTCATATGCTGTTATTCTATTCAAGATTGATCTACTGACAACATCGACTCAAGATTGAGGGACTGACAACCTCACACTCCTCCTATTCTTCACGATTCTCCTTTGTATGGACTGATGAAGCCACTGTGTGGCGAAACGTTTCCTCAATAAAGATACCCAAGTGTTGCATATGTGTCTAATTTACCAACTCGTCGGTTCTCTGAACCATTCATTCACAGTCCAATACAAAGCAGGAAGGTATAAGGAGAGGAGGAGTTTGAGGTAATAAGAACATAAGAACATAAGAAAGGAGGAACACTGCAGCAGGCCTGTTGGCCCATACTAGGCAGGTCCTTCACAATCCGTCCCACTAATAGAATATTTGCTCAACCCAATTTTCAATGCTACCCAAGAAATAAGCTTTGACATTTCTACCCACTCATGCGCGAGTCCCACTCAAATCCAACCCCTCTCACTCATGAATTTATCCAACCTAAATTTGAAACTACCCAAGGTCCTAGCTTCAATAACCCTACTAGGCAGACTGTTCCACTCATCAACTACCCTATTTCCAAACCAATACTTTCCTATATCCTTTCTAAATCTAAACTTATCTAACTTGAATCCATTATTGCGGGTTCTCTCTGGAGAGATATCCTCAAGACCTTATTTATATCCCCTTTGTTAATACCCATTTTCCACTTGTATACTTCGATCATGTCTCCCCTCATTCTACGTCTTACAAGTGAATGTAATTTTAGGGTCTTCAATCTTTCTTCGTAAGGAAGATTTCTAATGCTATGTATTAATTTAGTCATTCTACGCTGAATGTTTTCTAACGAATTTATGTCCATTCTGTAATATGGAGACCAGAACTGAGCTGCTAATCTAGGTGAGGCCTTACTAATGATGTATAAAGCTGTAATATAACCTCTGGACTTCTGTTGCTAACACTTCTTGATATAAATCCCAGTAATCTATTTGCCTTATTACGTACGCTTAGGCATTGCTGTCTTGGTTTAAGGTTGCTGCTTACCATCACCCCCAAGTCCTTCTCGCAATCTGTATGGCTAAGTTCTACGTTATTTAACTTATAAGTGCTTGGGTTATGGACACTCCCGAGCTTCAGAACCTTGCATTTATCTACATTGAACTGCATCTGCCACTTTTCTGACCACGAATTAAGTTTGTCTAAATCTTCCTGAAGTTCTATGACATCTATGTTTGAATCAATTATCCTACCTATCTTCGTGTCGTCGGCGAATTTGCTCATATCACTAGTAATTCCCTCATCAAGGTCATTGATATATATTATAAATAACAATGGGCCTAAGACTGATACCTGTGGAACACCACTTGTTACAAGTCCCTCCTCTCCTTATACCTTCCTGCTTTGTATTGGACTGATGAAGCCACTGTGTGGCGAAACGTTCCTTCAACAAAGATTCTCATATGTTGCATAAGTGTCTCAATTCTTCAAATTGTCCGTTTTCAAAACCATTTACCATAAGAACATAAGAAAGGCGGAACACTGCAACAGGCCTACTGGCCCATACTTGGCAGGTCCATGTCAAAACCAACCCACCAATAAAAATATTTGTCCAACCCATCGCCATCCAAGCAACAAGCCCCGACAACCCCCCCCCCCACCCCAACCATTGTGCAAGTCCCGTTCAAATCCAACCCCTCTCACTCACAACAACACAGAAATAAGGAGAATGCAGCAAGCCAACTGGACCACACTAGGTAAGTCCCCCTAAAACCCAAAACCAATCCCACAAACAAAATCTCCTACCAAACCCACCTACTCCATCCAAGGTATATGCTTTGATAATCAGGGCACTATAAAATAGGGTACTGAAGGAGCTGAAGCACCTGGTCCATCAGGGTACTGAATGAGCCGAAGTACCTGGTCCATCACCAGGGTACTGAATGAGCCGAAGTACCTGATCCATCACCAGGGCTCTGAATGAGCCGAAGCACCTGGTCCATCACCAGGGTACTGAATGAGCCGAAGTATCTGGTTCATCACCAGGGTACTGAATGAGCCGAAGCACCTGGTCCATCACCAGGGTACTGAATGAGCCGAAGCACCTGATTCATCACCAGGGTACTGAATGAGCCAGAGTAGAGGCTTCGAGAATGACGTCCACTTTTTCAAAGTTAGTGAATCACTCAAGTGGCAGGTCCTTCACAATCCGTCCCACTAGCAGAATGTTTGCCCGCCCCAGTTTTCAATGCTGCCCAGGCAATAGGCTTTGATAATTCTATTTATTCACATGCTAAAACCTTGGGTAGTTTAAAAATTGGGTTGGATAAATACATGAGTGAGAGGGGTTGGATTTGAGTGGGACTTGTACGTGAGTAAATAGAATTATCAAAGCTTATTGTTTGGGTAGCGTTTATTCTGTTAGTGGGTTGGATTTGTGAAGGACCTGCCTAGTATGGACCAACAGGCCTATTGCAGTGTTCCTCCTTTCTTATGTTCTTATGTTTGTATCCCACCCACAAATTGTCCTGGGCTGAAATATTACCAGAATTTCAGTAGAAAAACGAGAATAAGCATTCTCAAACGAAAAAAAAGTTAAGTTTACCACCAAATAGTTATCATTGTTGCATTTAAAGGTCTACTACAGCTTGTGCCGTATGAACCCTGTTCCCAATAGTGTGCCACCAGACACCTGAGTGGACGGGACGTCTGCCCGTGTTCGTCGAGTGTGGAGGTCTCGCTCTCATCTGAGCATCAGTGACAATTTTCCCCCATTCTCTCTGGGACACTTGTCCTCACCTTACTTTGCCCGTTGGGAACGTTACAGGAGGGGAACCTGTCATAGTCTCAATTTTAGCACTCTGTTGCAGGGCTTGGCAAGGGGGTCCACCTGATCTAATTGGGAACTTATAATTTTTGTTTCTATTTATAAAGGGACGACACCTGTTCCTTTTTCTTTTTGGGTAACCTCTTCTCCGAACATCGGGAAGCAGGGCTGGATACGACGTAAGCTGTCAGTGGCCCTATAAACCTAACAAACAATGTATAATTCCTTGCGATTGTCAGTGGCCCTATAAACCCCCAACAACAAGAATTCCTTGCTTATACTATCTATAACTAAGCCAACAAGAAACACCGAAATGAGAGCATCCACAACTCACTACTCACCCTAAACTAAAAACTCAATATTAAATACTTAACTTCACCAAAAAATCTCCCAATTACCTAAATCTTAAAACCTCAAAATTAGATGCCCAAAGTACATACATTGCTTAATACTACATGGTAGTATAAATACCTGCCCAAAAGAATACTGCCTTACACCCAATTGTAGCATTCTCATACTGTAAACTACTTTCAACAAAGCACAATGTTATATTCCCATAATATAATTTAAATATTTACTATTGATATAAACAACCTGCAAAATAATTTCAACTTGTCCCAATGTAATATCCCCAGATTGTTAATCTGAGTAAACTTACTTTCTGCTATAAATAAAAACAGATGTACAACTTTAACAAAGTATGATCAATTTCTCTACTATTAAGTATAGTCTGTAAGCCATTAAATTTAGTCTGCCCATACCATGGCATGATAGTGGCTCACTTTGCACTGCAACTCATTATTGTACTTACATAATCTCAATGTAAACTTGCAATGAAATAAAAATTTGTATTTGTATTTGGACTAATATAACAGCTCCCCTCAAAGCAAGGATAATCACAGACAATACCACTGATCACTAGCCCACCTATGTAAGCTACCACTTGACACTAGTATGAACTTTCTTTCATCTTTAATATGATACATCATTAAATAACTTCACTAAAGCAATTAGTGATGATGACTGGCACAGAGAGTTCACTGATGATAGGGGCACTGACCAACGGGTCAATATTTTTACGCAAAAAATACAAAGCCTCTATAATAAACATTGTCTTATTAAAGCTAAGCAAATCACAGCAGAGTGTCTAAATAGCCCATGGCTAACAGACAGCATCCTCACGTCTACTGATAAAAAACTATAATTATGAAAAACAGTATAGACTGGGATTAGAAACTATAGAACAAACCAAAAGCTATGCATCAGTACTTACCACACTAATAAGGATGTATAAACAACTGTATTATACTAGCAGGTTCAATGAAATAAAAGGTGATAGGAAGAAGACCTGGAACACGCTCTCTCAAATTTTTGTAAAATGACTAAAACCAAAGATACTGTCCTAACTAAACTCAATGAACCTTATATCCAGCCCACTGAAACAACCAATACATTAAATTATTTTTTCTCTACGATAGGATTAAATCTTTCTAGCAAAATCTCAAGTACCAATGCTGAAGCTTCCTTGCTGGATATTTTCCAAACTCCTTATCTGGCTCAAACTAATCCTACTGAGGTCTCCATGATAATAAATTCACCAAAAAACAAGTCAGGTAACTTAGCTCATGTACCACTGCTACTAATTATAATAATAATACTTTGTTCAAAAGAACAGCTCATGTACTGTGACCCACCACTGCAATATTGTTCAACAAATAACAAAAAAGGCACAATACCGTGACTGGAACAATACACACACAACCCGCACATATAAAAAAGAGAGGAGCTTACGACGACGTTTTGGTCCGACTTGGACCATTTACAAAATCACACTGTATAAATAACAAAAAAGGCACAATACCGTGACTGGAACAATACACACACAACCCGCACATATAAAAGAGGAGCTTACGACGACGTTTGCCCGACTTGGACCATTTACAAAGTCACACTAACACACAGAGACAGAGGAAGGGTATTTATAGGCAGGCAGACAGGGGAGGGTACAAGAGAGTGGGGAAATGTAGGAGTAGTGGTAGTAGTGGTAGTAGTAAAGGTAGTAGTAAAGGTAGTAGAGTAGACAGTCATATGGGAAGGAGCACTGCTATGAGGCTAGCGGCCGCAAGGGGGTACGAGAGGGAAGAAAAGCGAAAAATGAAGGAAAATACAAGGCAAAAGAAAGAACAGAAAGAAAGGAAAACCCAAGGAGAAAAAAGGAGAAGGGGAAGATAAGACAGGGAAGGAATCAGGTTAAGTCACGGGTGTTCTGAAGTTTAGAGCATTTAACAATGTAATGAGAGAGGAAAGCATCAACAGAGACAAAGCCAGGGCTAAGATTCATACAGGGAAAGTTGTGTATAAGGGAGGATTCAACCAGGCGGCACTATGAAAGTTAGACGTAGGGTAGACAGTTTTAGCAGAAGACCAATCAATGGGATGACTGTGATCTCTGACATGACAGAAAAGAGCATTATTAGTGTCGGCAAGCCTAACACTATTTTTGTGCTCCCTGAGTCTGTCAGAAAGAGATCGGCCAGTTTCTCCGAAGTACTGAAGAGGACAGGAGGAGCAAGAAATAGAGTAGACACCAGGAGAATCTGTGGAGGTAGGGGAGGTATGAACTAGATTAGTGCGAAGAGTGTTAGTTTGGCGAAAGGTAAGTTTGATGTCTAAGGAACGGAGAGAGTTGCTGAGATTAGAGAGACCAGAGATGTAGGGAAGGCAGAGGACTGGAGAGTTCTCAGGAGTAGAGGGTTTAGGAGAGAAGAAAGTCCGTTTAGCACGAGAGAAAGCAGAGTCTATGAAATGGGAAGGGTAGCCCAGGCGGGAAAAGAATTATGAAGAGTGGAAATTTCTGCTTCAAGAAACTGAGGATCACAGATGCGGAGAGCACGGAGAAAGAGGGAGATAAGAACACTCTTCTTGACAGAGGAGGCATGATAAGAGAAGTAATGAATGTACATGCCACTGTGCATAGGCTTGCGGTACACGGAGAAGGCAAAACCTGTAACTGAACGGTGGACATGAACATCAAGGAAAGGAAGCAAAGAATTAGATTCCCAATCAGCTTTAAACTTAATGGAAGGGGCAAGATTATTAAGAGCATCAAGAAAAGGTTGGAAGAGACTTAAGTCTCAAGTCGGGCCGAAACGTCGTCGTAAGCTCCTCTCTTTTATATGTGCGGGTTGTGTGTGTATCACACTGTATGTTAGTGTGACTTTGTAAATGGTCCAAGTCGGACCGAAACGTCGTCGTAAGCTCCTCTCTTTTTTATATGTGCGGGTTGTGTGTGTATTGTTCAACAAATCATTTGAAACCAACGCATTCCCATCAATTCTCAAGATAGCAAGGGGGTACCCCAATACATAAAGGAGACCCATATCTAATTTGCCACTGTTATCCTAAATCTTCGAAAAATTAATCCACAAGAGAATATACTCTTTGCTAGCATAGCTCAATATACTCAACCCCTGCCAGTTTGATTTCAGGTCAAATAAAAACATAAATGATAAAATTATAAAAATGCTTGACTTACTTTATGCAGCTACTGAGAATAATGAATATCCACTAGGCTTCTTTATAGGCCTTAGGAAAGCTTTTGATACAATACACCACATCATCTTGCATTTTAAACTAGAACAATAGGGTATCAGACATCATGCAGCCACCAATATGTCTTCTTCAATGGCATAACCTCATCAACAAGATCTATCAACGTAGGGGTACCCCAAGACATTGTTTTCAGCCCTCTGCGTTTCCTCATATACATCAACGATCTTTCAAATGAATCTCAACAACTTAGACCTGTCTCGTTTACAGACAACAACTTTTGTCATTTTCAACCCAAATTCGAACTCTCTCTCAATAACACTGTCAATGAGGAGCTCATAAAGATATCTACCTGGATGACTACCAATAAGCTCACTCTTAATTAATATTGATAAGACCTTCTACATCATGTTTGAGAACAGAGCTGGAAATGTCCAACTAAATGTTATGATTAACAGTTCTCCCATTGCAAGACAAAATGAAGGAAAATTCTAAGGTCTGTACTTCAACAGCAACTTGAAATTCAACACCCACAATCAGCACATAAAAAAAGGTATCCAAATCAGCTGACATCCTCTCCAAGATACTTTACTATGTACTTCAAACAGAACTACTTGTGTTATACTACTCTCTAATCTATCATTACCTCACCTATGTTATTTGTGCTTGGGGATCCACAACAGATAATCACCTCAAGTCAATAATAACTCAGCAAAAACAAGCTGTACAAATGATCACCCAGTCTAGTGCCAGACAACACTCTCCCCCACTCTTCAAAAGCTTAAAGATACTTAATATATACATATGTATATTTTTGGTAGACAGCAACCACCCAGGGAGGTACTACCGTCCTGCCAAGTGAGTGTAAAACGAAAGCCTGTAATTGTTTTACATGATGGTAGGATTGCTGGTGTCTTTTTTCTGTCTCATAAACATGCAAGATTTCAGGTACATCTTGCTACTTCTACTTACACTTAGGTCACACTACACATTCATGTACAAGCATATATATATACACACCCCTCTGGGTTTTCTTCTATTTTCTTACTAGTTCTTGTTCTTATTTCCTCTTATCTCCATGGGGAAGTGGAACAGAATTCTTCCTACGTAAGCCATGCGTGTCGTAAGAGGCGACTAAAATGCCGGGAGCAAGGGGCTAGTAACCCCTTCTCCTGTATATATTACTAAATGTAAAAGGGAAAACTTTCGTTTTTCATTTTGGGCCACCCCGCTTCGGTGGGAAACGGCCGACGTGTTGAAAGAAAGAAGATGATGTATATTTTTTCAACATGCTGGCCATCTCCCACCGAGGCAGGGTGACCCAAAAATGAAACACTTTTACCATCATTCACACACAATCACTGTTTTTGCAGAGGTGCCCTGTGCCCTGCACGTCACAGAGTCACTGATATGGTCAGAACTACTAAATGCCTCAAATGATGTAGTTGAAATTTTGGCAGTAAAGATTGAGAACCAAAACCTGGTCATTATGGCTGCATACAAGCCTCCAGATGCAACTTCCCAACAATTCCAGGAATATCTTTTGAAAATTGATCACTGTCTGGAAAATCTTCCAGCTCCTGCCCCCAACATCTTGCTCCTGGGTTATTTCAACCTAAGGCACCTAAACTGGAGGAATGTAGCAAATAATGCTGTAGCAGAGATAACTCCAGGAGGCAGCTCAGATGAAAACTCACACACACACACAAGCTTTTAAATCTCTGCACCAAATTCACCTTAAACCAGCAAATAATAGAGCCAACAAGATTGGAGAATACAATGGACCTCATCTTCACTAACAATGATCTGATACAAAATATTACCATATCAAAAACGATATAGTACTCAGATCACAACATAATAGAAGTTGAGACATGTATGCGTGGGGCCCCAGACCAACAAAATGTGATCAGTCACGAGGGAGCCTTCACCAAATTCAACTTCAATAACAAAAACATAAGGTGGGACCAAGTCTAGAACATTAACTCTGTGGCACTCGAGGTATGCTCAAGGCATAGGAAAAGGAGGAGAAGATGTAAACTAGAAAGAGAAAGGCGCGCTCTATACAGGCGAAGGCAAAGAATAACAGAGTGGCTAAAAGAGGCCAATATACGTATCTGTAATACATAGGGAGGCACTGGTCAGAGGAATAGCAAACATCGAACTAAAGCTAAAGGAATCTTACAGGAGTCAAGAAATGTGGGAAGAACTAAAAGCCATAAATGAAACTGAAAGAAACCCAAAATATTTCTTTTCTTATGCCAAATCAAAGTCAAGAACAACATCCAGTATTGGGCCCCTACTTAGACGAGATGGGTCCTACACAGATGACAGCAAGGAAATGAGTGAGCTGCTTAAGTCCCAATATGACTCGGTTTTTAGCAAGCAGGATATGTTCACTCACCCAGAAACAACACAACACTGCTGCGAATGTGCGTGGGAAGCTGGCAGGTGGGCTTTGTGTGTGCGCTAGGCACTGGACAGGTTCCGTACCATCGACGAAAACCGAAAAAAATCAACGAAAACAGAGACAATTTTTCGACGAAAAAAGTCAGCCAAAACTGAAATCGTCAATAACGGAGATCGAAAACGGAGGGTCCACTGTATATCAGAGTATAAAACAAATTCCAACCACACAATAGAACGAAAAACTAATGTAAAAGACCTGGGAGTGATAATGCCAGAGGATCTCATCTTCAAAGGCCACAACATTGTATCAATCGCATCTGCTAGAAAAATGACAGGATGGATAATGGGAACCTTCAAAACTAGGGATGCCAAGCCCATGATGACACTCTTCAGGTCGCTTGTTGTATCTAGGCTGGAATATTGCTGCACACTAACAGCACCTTTCAAGGCAGGTGAAATTGCTGACCTAGAAAATGTACAGAGAACCTTCATGGCACACATAACTGATAAAACACCTCAATTAGTGGGAACGCTTGAAGTTCCTCAACCTGTACTCCCTAGAATGCAGGTGGGAGAGATACATGATTATATACACTTGGAAAATCCTAGAGGGATTAGTACCAAACTTGCACGTGAAAATCACTCCCTATGAAAGCAAAAGACTCGGCAGACAATGCAACATCCCCCCAAAGAAAAGCTAGTGCTAGTGGCGCCCCACCACTAGCATGATAAGAGACAAACAATAAGTGTGAGGGGCCCAAAACTGTTCAACTATCTCCCAGCATACATAAGGGGAACAGGCACCTAAA
Source organism: Cherax destructor (assembly GCA_009830355.1). Lineage (NCBI taxonomy): Eukaryota > Metazoa > Arthropoda > Malacostraca > Decapoda > Parastacidae > Cherax > Cherax destructor. The sequence goes on along the minus strand of WNWK01021678.1, from coordinate 20,575 downwards.
GTCAGTACCTGACCATCCTGGTTGTGGTACATATGTTGGGTTGCATGCAGCCAACAGTAACAGCCTGGTTGATCACGCCCTGATTCCACCATGAGGCCTGGTCACAGACCGGGCCGCAGGGGTGTTGACCCCTGAAACCCTCTCCAGGTGTGACAGTTTAGATGTCACTCCAAACAGCCAATATCCCAAACCCTTCCTTTAAAGTGCAGACATTGTACTTGCCACCTCCAGGACTCGAGTCCAGTTAACCAGTTTCCCTGAATTCCCTCACAAAATATTACCCTGCTCACACTCCAACAGATCAAAATATTGTGATACCTCTGACAGTAAACTATGTTTGTTGAGTCTACTGCACGGTTTATTGTTTACTTCTTTGAGGCTCAAAATGTCTTTCTGTGTGTTCCAATTAAGTCCAAGCATGTTGTTGCAATCAGGAATTTCAGCTTCAGGGAAATCTTCTTTGATAAGTTCCCTTAACTGAGTTGAATTAGTGTGCACTTGTGAATTTTTAGATAGCATTTAATTATGGTTAAGGGGTTACTTAACCTTCAAATGTCTGTTCAGTGGAGTTCATACTGTGTGTAAATGCTAGAGTACTGACACTTTTCATAATGGATGTGATGAGACAGATTGTAGGGTTTTGAGAGAGCCTTCTTTTGTACAGTGCTCACCTAATCTTAGCTGTCTAGAGGTAGCTATACTGTAGTTAGTCCTTCTTGACAGATAACCTTGATAAAGATCATAAAAACTTTTACTATTTGCCTTTCCTATGTAATCCTGTGTACTCACAGGTTATGGTTCAATATGTCAGGCAAAACTAAGGTAATAAATGTACTTACCAATGTTTCATCTCCTAGATAGTGAATGATAATATATGCTTGTTTTCTTCTAGTTGTGGGTAACTCAACATCGACTGAAGAGAAATCTACCATTTTCTCCCATGTTACCCGAATAAAAGCATCAGATTTTGTTCCATCCTCTGCATCAACAGAGTGATATTTAGTCTGAAACACAAGCAAATAACTTTCTGTACATATCTGTAGGTAACTTGGGGACAACAATAATATCTGATAACAGTGTGAATATGGCAAAAGATGCCAACAAGAGATAAACTGGTAGGAAGGTTTTCTACTTCATTTCCTAGGGTTTCAAGTAATGTTAAGTCCAATAAGAAAGCAACAATTGTATGCACCAGTTAGAGCCGGCCTTAGGAGGTGCGGGGCCCAATTAGGAAAAATTTTGGTGGGCCCCATGTATGGAAAGCAATCAAACTGTTTGCTTAAAAATGCATGTGAGTTAACAGACCAAACAGATATAAGCTACATTTTAATATAAAATTGCATACATGTAAGCCTACAAGTAGCAAACAAAATTTGTATATCACCTCTGAAAAGTACATAGGCACAATACCACTTGCTTTAGTGACTGTAACATTAGGGACTTGTTTCCATAAGACACCTTCTGTCCCTCTTCACCCATCAGTATGAAATGGGTACTTGGGTGTTAGTCGACTGGTGTGGGTCGCATCCTGTGACAAAACTGACCTAATTTGCCCGAAATGCTAAGCATAACAAGCGGCTTTCTGTATAGTAGTATGTCATTGATGTCAGCCAGGCCTGTATACCTTGTACATGTACTTGTAGAAATAAAGATATTATTATTATTATTATTATTATTGTTATTAGTATCATTAAAACTATTAATTTATTTTCGTTCAGGGGAAAAAAAATCAGAATTTAAGTGCACTGTTGGAAACAAATATATTTTTTGGACTTTAAAAATCACTTAACATTCATAAACTATGAATGAGTCATATTATTATTGCCTTTTATTAGAAGAAAGTTATTTTTCTTGTTTTTTTCTCTGCAAAGTCTTTTAGAATTTTGTCGCCAGCCCTGGCACCAGTGTTGATGATACTGATCATAGACTCATTCATGATGGCAGTGCATGACATCTAAGAAATAAAGTAAGATTGATAACATACAGTTAAGATGTGGGAGAAGTGTGTTATCAGAACTTTTTAACTTCTTCAGGAGACCAGTGCTATATAGGTAATACAGTATTTATTTGAAGGATAATTCTGTCAAAAATCAGAGATACAGAATAATGTATTATATCTGAATCATCCTAGGTAGTAGGTTGGTACACAGCAACCACCCAGAGAGGTACTACTGTCCTACCAAGTGAGTGTGAAATGGAAACCTGTAATTGTTTTACATGATGGTAGGATTGCTGATGTCTTTTTTTTTTATCTCATAAACACACGGAATAAGTCTGTTGAGTGTACCTGGTAAAGTGTATGGTAGAGTTATTATTGAAAGAATTAAGAGTAAGACAGAAAGCAGGATAGCAGATGAACAAGGGGGCTTTAGGAAAGGTAGGGGGTGTGTAGACCAAGTGTTTACAGTGAAACATATAGGTGAACAGTATTTGGATAAGGGTAAAGAGGTTCTTGTGGCATTTATGGATTTGGAAAAGGCGTATGATAGGGTGGATAGGGGGGCAATGTGGCAGATGTTGCAGGTGTATGGAATAGGAGGTAGGTTACTGAAAGCAGTGAAGAGTTTTTATGAGGATAGTGAGGCTCAGGTTAGAGTGTGTAGGAGGGAGGGGACTATTTCCCAGTAAAAGTGGGCCTTAGACAAGGATGTGTGATGTCACCGTGGTTGTTCAATATATTTATAGATGGGGTTGTAGAGAAGTGAATGCGAGGGTCTTGGCAAGAGGTGTGGGGTTAAAAGATAAAGAATTAAATACAAAGTGGGAGTTGTCACAGTTGCTTTTTGCTGATGACACTGTGCTTTTGGGAGATTCTGAAGAGAAGTTGCAGAGGTTGGTGGATGAATTTGGTAGGGTGTGTAAAAGAAGAAAATTGAAAGTGAATATAGGAAAGAGTAAGGTGATGAGGATAACAAAAAGATTAGGTGACGAAAGATTGGATATCAGATTGGAAGGAGAGAGTATGGAGGAGGTGAATGTATTCAGATATTTGGGAGAAAAAGGGTGAGTGGAGCACTTCGGAGTCTGTGGAGACAAAGAACTTTGTCCATGGAAGTAAAGAGGGGAATGTATGAGAGTATAGTTATACCAACACTCTTATATGGGTGTGAAGCATGGGTGATGAATGTTGCAACAAGGAGAAGGCTGGAGGCAGTGGAGATGTCATGTCTGAGGTCAATGTGTGGTGTGAATATAATGCAGAGAATTCGGAGTTTGAAAATTAGGAGGAGGTGCGGGATTACCAAAACTATTATCCAGAGAGCTGAGGAGGGGTTGTTGAGGTGGTTCGGACATGTAGAGAAATGGAACGAGACAGAATAACTCAGAGTGTATAAATCTGTAATGGAGGGAAGGCGGGGTAGGGGCTGGCCTAGGAAAGGTTGGAGGGAGGGGTAAGGAAGTTTTGTGTGCGAGGGCTTGGACTTCCAGCAAGCATGTGTGAGCGTATTTGATAGGAGTGAATGGAGACAAATGGTTTTTAATACTTGAAGTGCTGTTGGAGTGTGAGCAAAGTAACATTTATGAAGGGATTCAGGGAAACCGGCAGGCCGGACTTGAGTCCTGGAGATGGGAAGTACAGTGTCTGCACTCTGAAGGAGGGGTGTTAATGTTGCAGTTTTATAACTGTAGTGTAAAGCACCCCTCTGGCAAGACAGTGATGGAGTGAATGATGATGAAAGTTTTTCTTTTTCGGGCCACCCTGCCTTGGTGGGAATCGGCCGATGTGTTAATAAAATAAATAATAAAATAAATAAAATAAACACACGGGATGCCAGGTATATCTTGCTACTTCTACTTACACTTAAGTCACACTACACATGCATGTACAAGCATATATATACACATGCCCCTCTGGGTTTTCTTTTATCTTTTTACTAGTTCTTGTTCTTCTTTATTTCCGCTTATCTCCATGGGAAAGTGGAACAAAATTCTTCCTCTGTAAGCCATCCGACTAAAATGTCGGGAGCAAGGGACTAATAACCCCTTCTCCTGTATACATTACTATAGTTAAAGGGAGAAACTTTCATTTTTCCTTTTGGGCCACCCTGCTTCGGTGGGATACGGCTGATGCGTTGAAATAAAGAAGAATACAGTGGTCCCCCGGCTAACGTTCAAAATTCATTGCAGAAGCCTGCTCAAGTGCCATTACCGAACGAATTTACTTCCTTAAGAAATAATGTCACGTAGGTTAATCTATTCCAGACCCCCAAAAATACACTTCCACAAGCCCTTACAATATTATACTTACATACATGTACGATTTCCGGGGTGAACGTTAGCCGGGGGACCACTGTATATATATACATACCCATCTGGGTTGTGATTGGTTTGGAGGGTTTTTATACCCTTGCAACCCAGCTTGACACCATATTTTCTTACTGACTGTTGCTGCTAGCAGCCTATAGGTCTACATAACCATCACAACTTGGCTGATTGTGATTTGTGATACTTGACTGATTAGGCACTAACATCAGGCACTACAGTGTACTACACAGATGCCATCTAAACTGAGACTTCTTTCATTATAAAAACACCTGCCAACTTAAGGCCCCTTATTATATGATTGATAGGAAAACTTATTAGAGAGACATGACTGAGAGGTTCTCAGAGTGTATCTTGTACCTTGTGTCTCAGTAGGAGAGCATCTGAGTCACAAGTGAAAAGACCCAGGCTTGAATCCTGGGTAAGGTGACATGAATGGGACATGAATGCATCTGCTACCCCTATTAAACTAGTAGCAAATATATATCGAAGACTTAGTCAGCTATTCCAGGTTACATTCTGGAGAAGAAAATCTAAGGATCCCAATGGAATTAAGCCACACTTCATGACTTTCTTCAATTATCTTTGGTAATTAACCCTTGGAGGTTAACATAATAAACAAAAAAAAATCTTCTTTAAGCAGTCCCCTTACACCTAATGAGTACCATCCATTTGGGTCAGTAAAGAATCCGTTACTGTGAATCAGCTGCTGTGGTCAATGATGATCATGAGTGAGTACACTATTGCTAAATTACATAGGTGACAATTTATAATCATTGTATAAAATGTGGTAAACTTACTTTGCGCACAACAGGCCGTTTCCCTCCAACATGTTTCACCTGTCCATCGCTCCATGTAAGGTTGTCATACATCATTTCTCTTCTTCCTAAAATTATAAAAGATATTAAATTTAGAAACAACCAATACCATACAAAATTTATAGTACTAGAGCTAGATCTGCACTGAATCTGCACTTTCTAGAAAGGCATAGAATTAGGGAGGATATGATTGAGGTGTATAACTGGAAAACAGGAATTAATAAAGGGGATGTAAATAGCGTGCTAAAAATATCAAGCCTAGACAAGACTCACAGCAATGGTCTTAAGTTGGAAAAATTCAGATTCAGGAAGGATATAGGAAAGCACTGGTTTGGTAAAAGAGTTGTGGATGAGTGGAAAAAACTCCCGAGTACCCTCATAGAAGCTAAGACGTTGTGTAGTTTTAAAAATAGGTTAGATAAATACGTACATGAGTGGGTGTGAGTTGGACCTGACTAGATTGTGCTACTAGGTCAGATGCCATGCTCCTTCCTTAAGTGAATGTGACCTGACCTGACTAGGTTAGGGCATTGGCTTAAGCTGATGGGAGAATTGGATCTGCCTCGCATGGGCCATGAGGCTTTCTACAGTGTTCCTTCTTTCTTATGTTCTTATCTGTATGACCCTTGTAGGTTTAGCACTTCTTTTTGATTATAATAATAATAATATAAAATGCCAGGTGGAAACTAGGTTCTTATAAATAACAAAAAGACACAATACCGTGACTGGAACAATACACACACAACCCGCACATATAAAAGAGAGGAGCTTACGACGACGTTTCGGCCCGACTTGGACCATTTACAAAGTCACCAAGTCGGGCCGAAACGTCGTCGTAAGCTCCTCTCTTTTATATGTGCAGGTTGTGTGTGTATAGGTTCTTATATTATACTGCATTGAACTTTGAATCTGTTTCTGTCTTTTGGTTCTGATGAACCACTTTCAATACATTTCTGGTCTTACCTTTCCCAGTGCTGATTTTCAAACTCCCTAAAACATTCTGCTTAGTATTTATGTATACCAATAATATTTAATGTTATGTTCAATAGAGTTAGGATGGACTTCGCCAGCCACACTTCTCAAAACAAAGCCCCTACAATCAGTTTTCTTCCTCTTGCATTTTATTATTACAACAACTTTATTAAATAAATTTATTATTTATACATGATCATTGGTGATATGTTTGGTTAGTTTTTATTTGTTTATTATAATTTTGTGTGTACAGGAAGAAAGTTGAAAGTGAACATAGATAAGAGTAAGGTGATGAGGGTATCAAATGATTTAGATAAGGAAAAATTTGGATGTCAGATTGGAGGGAGGGAGTATGGAAGAAGTGAATGTGTTCAGATATTTGGGAGTAGACTTGTCGGCAGATGGGTTTATGAAGGATGAGATAAACCATAGAATTAATGAAGGAGACAAGGTGGGTGGTGCATTGAGGTATCTGTGGAGACAAAGAACATTATCCATGGAGGCAAAGAAGGGAATGTATGAGAATATAGTGGTACCAACACTTATATGGGTGTGAGGCATGGGTTGTGAAATGTTGCAGCAAGAAGGAGGCTGGAGGCAATGGAAATGGCATGTCTAAGGGCAATGCATGGCATAATTATACAGAGAATTCATAGTGTGGAAATTAGGAGGAGGTGTGGAGTTACTAAAAGTATTATTTAGAGGGCTGAGGAGGGATTGTTGAGGTGGTTTGGTCATTTAGAGAGGAGGAAGCAAAATAAGATGAGGGTTTGCATTTGATTCCCAGCGAGGGTAGAAACATTAGGCGTGTTTCTTTACACAGGTTGTCTATGTTCACCCATCAGTAAAATGGGTACCTGGGTGTTAGTCGACTGGTGTGGGTCGCATCCTGGGACAAGGACTTAATTTGCCTGAAATGCTCTGCATAACAAGAGGCTTTCTATATAGAGTATGTCATTGATGTCAGCTAGGCCTGTATACCTTGTACATGTACTTGTAGTAAATAAAGATATTATTATATATTATTATATTATTATTATAAATCTGTAGTGGAGGGAAGGAAGAGTAGGGGTCTTCCCAGGAAAGGATGAAGGGAGGGGGGTAAAAGAGGTCTTGTGTGCAAGGGGCTCAGACATACAGCAGGCATGTGTGAGCATGTTAGATAGGAGTGAGTGGAGACGAATGGTTTTTGGGACTTGATGAGCTGTTAGTGTGTGAGCAGGGTAATATTTTGTGAAGGGATTCAGGAAAACTGGTTAGCCAGACTTGAGTCCTAAAGGTGGGAAGTACAATGCCTACACTTTAAAAGAAGGGTTTGGGATAATGGCTGTTTAGTGACATATGAACTGTCGTATCTGCACACCTCTGCAGAGACACTGATTATGTGTGAATGATGATGAAAGTGTTTCTTTTTTGGGTCACCCCTGCCTCGGTGGGAGATGGCCAATGTGTTGAAAGTAAGAATTTGGTTAAATGTCAATTTTCTGGATAGCAGTAATCTAAAGCCAAGACAACAGTACATAAGTGTTTGCAATAGAGTGAATAGAATTCTTGGCTTCATATCAAGAAGAATAAATGACAGGAGTCCTCAGGTTACTCTTCAACTCTATATATAGTTGGTTAGGCCTCATTTAAATTATGCTGCTCAGCTCTAATCACCGTATTACAGAATGGACATAAATCAGCTGGAAAATGTTCAGAGAAGGATGACAAAGTTGATTTCATGTGTCAGGAATCTTTCCTAGGAAGATGGTCTGAGGGCACTGAATCTGCACTCTAGGTGTAGAATTAGAAGGGATATGATTGAAGTGTATAAATGGAAAACAGAAATAAATAAATAAAGGGGATGTAAATAACATGCTAAAAATATCTAACCAAGACAGGACTTGCAGCAATGGGTTCAAGTTGGAAAAATTTAGATTTAGAAAGGATATAGGAAAGCATTAGTTTGATAACAGAGTTGTGGATGAGTGGATTAAACTCCCAAGAAGCATTATTAAAGCTAAAACCTTGTGTAGCATTAAAAATAGGTTAGACAACTAAAAGAGTGGGTGTGGGTGGGTGAGAGTTGGACCTGCCTAGCTTAGGCCATTAGGCTTGCTGCAGCGCTCCTTCCTTCTTATGAATGGGTGTGAGTTGGACCTGGCTAGCTTAGGCCTGTAGGCCTGTTGCAGTACTCCTTCCTTCTTATCAGTGGGTGTGACTTGGACCTGCCTAACATGGGCCAGTAGGCCTGCTGCAGTGCTCTGTCTTTTTTATGTTCTAAAGTGGGAGATACTGGGATGGCCTAAACCATGACCAAACATTCTTTTTTTTTTTTTAAACACACTGGCTGCCATTACCAAGGCAGGGTGACCTGAAAAAGATGAAACACTTTCACCATCACTCACTCTATCACCGTCTTACCAAAGGCATGTCAATATTACAGTTCAGATGCCCCTCCAAGCTGAAAATATCCTCATCCCTCCTTCAGAGTGTAAGCACTGTACTTTTAACCTCCAGGAGTCAAGTCCAGCTAACCAGTTTCCCTGAATCCCTTCATATATATTACCTTGCTCACACCCCAACAGCACGTCAAGTTATAAAAACCACTTGCCTCCACTCACTCCTATCTAACACGCTCATACATACCTACTAGAAGTCCAAGTTCCTCACATACAAAACCTCCTTTACCCCCTCCCTAAAACCATTCCTAGGGTGATCCCTATCCCCCATCCCCTTCCCTCCACTTCAGATATATACACCCTCCAAGTCATCCTATTTTTCTCCATCCTCTCAAAATGTTCAAACTACCTCAACCCCTCCTCAGCCCTCTGGATAATACTTTTAGTAACCCCACACCTCCTAATCTCTGCATAATATTTACACCACACATTACCCTCAGACACAACATCTCCACTGCCTTCAGCCTCTTCCTTGCTGCAACATTCACAACCCATGCTTCATGCTCATATGAGAGTATTGGTACCATTATACTCTCATACATTCCCCTTTTTATCTATACTGATAATGGTCTTTGTATCCACAGATGCCTCAATGCACCAACCACTTTTCTCCCCTCATCAGTTCTATGATTCACCTCGTCATTCAAAGACTCATCCGCCGACAAGTCCACTCCCAAATGCAGTGGACCCTCGCTATTCGAACACTCCAAAACTCACCCTCATTCCAGAATGCTGTTCAAGTGCTGTTACCAAACAAATTTATTCCCATAAGAAATGATGTAAATTAGATTAGTCCATTTCAGACCCCCAAAAATACACTTATAAAAGCACTTACAATAATAAACTTACATAAAAGGGTGAGTTTTGGAGTGTTCGAATAGCGAAAGTCCACTGTATCTGAACACATTTACTTCCTCCATACTCCCTCCTTCCAGTCTGATATCAAAGCTTTCATTTCCTAAATTTTTTGTTACCCTCATCACCTTGCTCTTTCCTTTGTTCACTTTTAATTTTCTTCTTTTATATACTGTCCCAAATTTGTCCACCAACCTTTGCAAGTTCTCTTCAGAATCTCCAAAAGCATAGTGTCATCGGCAAAAAGCAGAAGTGATAACTCCCACTTTGTATTTGATTCTTTATCTTTTAATCCCACACTTCTTCCCAACATCCTAGCATTCACTTCTTTTACAACTCCATCTATAAATATGTTAAACCACCATGGTGACATCATGCATCCATGTCTATGGCCTACTTTTACTGGAAAATAATCTCCCTCTCTCCTACAAACCTTAACCAGAGCCTCACTATCCTCGTAAAAACTCTTAACTACTTTCAATAACCTACCACCTATTCCATACATTTGCAGCATCTGTCACATCAACCTATTATTAAATGACTTACATGATTCCAATAGCAACTGTAATTACTACACGGCAGATCAAGCAAATATGTACTCAGAGCCAACAATAAAATACAGTGGACCCTCGCCATTCGAATTTAATCCGTTCCAGGAGCTTGTTCTTAACGTGAAATGTTCGAAAGGCGATTTAATTTTTCCCATAAGAAATAATGGAAATACAATTAATCCGTTCCAGAAATCCAAAAATATATAAAAAATATTATATTTTAATAAAATTAAGCTTCTACATAGACAAAAACATTAAATACTACAGTGCTGTACTACTAAAAGTATTAGTAAATAAATGCAAGTCTTTTACTTACCATTATTGAAGATTGTTGATGGCATATGGAAGAGAGGGAGGAGGAGGAGGGAGGGAGGGGTTAGTGTTTGGAAGGGGAATCCCCTGTCCAGAAGGACTTCAGGTACCAAAGCCCTATCTGGGGTTACTTCTTTTCTTTGTCTTTTAATCCCACTAGGACCAGCTTGGGAGTCACTGGACACTTTAACAAAATAACTGTCCACAGTCCTCTGTTTCTGGCGCCTTTTCAACATGTTCCTGAAGAAGGACATTGTTTGGTCACTGAACATGCTGCTGTTATGGCTTGTTTGAGCTTGTTCAGGGTGGTATTTTTCAACAAAACTTTGCAATCTATTCCACATTGTACACATCTCCTTAATCTCTGAAGAAGGCACCTTCTTCAGCCCTCTTCCTCCTCCTTCTCCCGTGAATCAATAGCCTCAAATCTGGTCTGATGCTCTTCCATTTCCAGCTCTTGCAGCTCTTGAGTTGTTAGCTCTACCCTGTGGCCCTGCACTAGCTCTTCCACATCATCGCCACTCACCTCCAACCCCATGGACTTGCCCAATTCCACAATACAGTCCACAACAGGCACAGGGTCGGCAGGGTCAGGGTCAGCCTCAAACCCTTCAAAATCCCTCTGTTAGACACAACCTGGCCACAATGGTCTCCAAGCAGAGTTCAAAGTCCTTGAAGTCATTCCCTCCCAAGCCTTGCCAATAAGGCCTATGCAGCTGTAGATATTGAAATGATTCTTCCAGAACTCTCTAAGGGTCAATTCACTGTCCGAGGTCATTTCAAAGCACTTTTCAAACACTGCTTTTGTGTAGAGTTTTTGAAGTTACAGATGACCTGCTGGTCCATGGGCTGGAGGAGAGGAGTGGTGTTAGGAGGCAAGAACTTCAGTTTTATAAATTTGAAGTCTTCACACAGTAGGTCTTCCATGTTTTGAGGATGTGAAGGAGCATTGTCCAGCAACAGGAGGCACTTTTTGTCCAAACCCTTTTCCTGTAGGTATTTTCTCACACTGGGGCCAAACACTTCATGGATCCAGTCACTGAAAAGGTGCTTTGTGACCCATGCATTCTGACTAGCTCTCCACAAGACACACAATCTACTTTTGACGACATTGTGTCTCTTGAACACTCTGGGATTTTCTGAGTGATACACTAGTAAAGGCTTTAATTTAAAATCCCCACTAGCATTACTACACATCATGAGAGTTAGCCTGTCTTTCATAGGCTTGTGTCCTGGCAGTGCCTTTTCCTCCTGAGTAATGTACGTCCTGTTGGGCATTTTCTTCCAAAACAGGCCTGTTTCGTCACAATTGAACACTTGTTCAGGTTTCAATTTTTCAGTCTTTATGTAGTCCTGAAACTCCTTTATGAATTTTTCAGCTGCATATTTGTCTGAACTGGCAGCCTCACCATGCCTTACCACATTATGTATGCCACTACGATTTTTAAATCTCTCAAACCAGCCTTTGCTGGCTTTAAATTCACTACCATTACAATCAGCACTGGTTGCAGGCATTTTCTTTAAAGATCGGCATGCAAGTTCCTTGCCTTTTCACAAATAATTGACTCAGACACACTATCACCCGCTAACTCTTTATCCTTGATCCACACCAGCAACAACTTTTCAATCTCTTCGATTATTTGTGGTCTGTTTTTGGCTCGCACAGTAACACCTTTTGCAACATCAGCTTGCTTAATTTCTTCCTTCTTAAGCAGGATAGAAGCGATAGTTGACCTGTTTTGCCATATATCCTGGCAAGATCACACAATCGCACACCACTCTCGTATTTTTGTATTATTTCCTTCTTCATTTCTACGGTGTTTCTCACTTTTATCAGCCCAGGGTACCACTAGGAACTTTCTTGGGACCCATGGTAGCTTATTTCACAGTCGCACTTAATGAACAAACTCCAAAAATTATAATTAAGTGTGAAATGTCTGGGGAAGCGTGCAGGGTATTGTTCTCTCGAGTGTAAACAACGCGGGACTGGCTCTCCACGCCTGCGCTGTGAGGCACCCAAGCGCCTGGGCCAACAGGTCACGAACGTATTCGTTCGACTCGCGATAATTTGTTCGCATGACGATTTCGAATTTTTTGTACTAATGACGATTTGTTCGACTGCCGAGCCGTTCGAATAGCGGGGGTCCACTGTAACCATCTTTAATTACAATGTTAGATCTTTGAGCAAACATTATGATGACCTCACAGCACTACTCCAATCCCTACAGACCAATATATCAATCATCACACTCACTTAGACCTGGCTAAAGCCTAATATTACAGATGTCTATGCCATCCCAGGTTACACAGCCATACACAACTGTAGGACTGATCAGCGAGGGGGTGGAATAGCTATATATTACTCAGATCAACTTGAATGTATCAATAACTCCTGCACAAGTGATGAGCATGGAGAATATATTGTAGCTAAATTTAAATCAAAAGACCTGCAAAAACCCCTCAGTGATAAACATCTACAGACTACCACAGTCAAACATTCACCACTTTAGTGAAAAATTAGGAAACCTGATAACTGATGCACACATGAACAAAGACCATTTGCTGCTCACAGGAGATTTCAACATAAATCTCCTACATGACCAGGACCCACAGGTAACAGAATTCACAAACGCTATGAACAGCAACTGCTTATTACTACCAACAATATAAAAAAATACAAGAATCTCTGAGACGTTGTGCAAGAATGGTATACAATACCAAGAAGATGAAATTAAGACACATGTGCAACACTGGGTATCTTTATAGTAAACGTTTCGCCATCCAGTGGCTTTATCAATACAAAATTTTAGGACATAATATGAAGACAGTAGAACTATATACAAAAGATGAGGTGGTCAGTCCCTCGGCCTTGGAGTTGGTGTGTTCAGCACCGTAGGTGTGGAGATTATGAAGAACAGGTAAGCAGGCTTGACCTTAAATAGGCGACAGCTGATAGGGACGGGTAGCAGACGAGGGCATAGTCACTGGTAGGCGGGATTTCCCAGTGGAAGTAGGTCATACCCAAAGAGATGGGTTAGTTGTAGTAGTAGTCGTAGCCGTGAAGGTTATGTGCAGGTCCTCAGACACAGCTAAGAGACTCCACAATCCCTGGCTAACACCCAGCATCCTTAAATCCATTAACAAAAGGCACCAATATGAAAAACAATACAGAAGGGGTCTAATAACCAGAGAACAATCCAAATGCTACTCATCAATCCTCACCAGCCTGATAAGAAGGTCAAAAAAATTATATTATGAGAACAGATTACATAACATAAAAGGAGATATGAAAAAGACCTGGAAAACCCTATCTGCAATTCTAGGAAATTAAAAGATATCCAAGAACAATACCATCAAATTATCAAAAACAGACGAACCCCTACTCACCAACTGAGACAGCAAACAGACTTAATGTTTTCTTCTCCACCATAGGAAAGAATCTAGCGAGTAAAATCCCAAGCTCAAACACACGTCCAACAGACTACCTCGCCAACAACTACCCTAATACGCTATTCCTAGCTCCTACCAACCCAATAGAAGTCTCGCTCATAATCAACACCCTTAAAAACAAGGCAGGAGACGTAAATAGCTTACCACCTTTTATGTACAAAAAAGCTTCACAGATACTGTCACCAATTATTGCAACACTCTTCAATAAATCCATTGAAACCTCCACATTCCCATCAATTCTCAAAATAGCAAGGGTCACCCCGATCCATAAAGGAGGTGATCAAACAGACTTGAATAATTATAGACCAATATCTAATTTACCACTGCTCTCTAAAATCTTTGAAAAATTAATTCATAGCCAGATCTATTCCTACCTCATCTCACACAACGTACTCAACCCCAGTCAGTTTGGATTCAGGACCAACAAAAGCACAAATGATGCCATTATACACATGCTAGAGTTCATATATACCGCACTTGAGAAGAAAGAAGTTCCACTGGGAATCTTCATTGATCTATGCAAAGCTTTTGATACAGTCGATCATAATTTACTGCTTACAAAACTAGCACACTATGGTATAAGAGGGCACTCGCTCAACTACATAAAGTCATACCTCAGTAACAGAAGCCAATACGTGTACACAAATAGAGCAAACTCTTCCACACAGCAAATTACAGTCAGAGTCCCTCAAGGAAGTGTACTGGGTCCACTCTTATTCCTCATTTACATCAATGACCTACCTAATGCATCACAACTACTCAAACCCATATTATTTGCAGATGACACAACATATGTCTTCTCTCACCCAAATCCAGTCATACTGGCCAATACTGTTAATGCTGAATTACAGAAAATATCAATATGGATGACGACTAATAAACTTACTCTAAATACTGACAAGACCTACTTTATACAGTTTGGAAACAGAGTTACAAATGTTCCACTTAACATAACACTCAACGGTTCACCCATCACAAGACTCACAGAGGGAAAATTCATAGGAATCCACATTGACAGTAGCCTTAAATTCCAAACACACATACAACAAATTTCCAAGAAAATCTCAAAGACAGTAGGCATATTATCTAAGATACACTACTATGTGCCTCAATCAGCTCTCCTTGCACTATATCACTCACTCATCTACCCATATCTCACTTATGAAATATGTGCATGGGGATCAACAACATTAAATCACCTTAGACCACTCATAACCCAGCAAAAGGCTGCAGTCAGAATGATAACAAATTCCCACTCTAGACAGCATACTCCACCAATATTTAAAAGCCTAAAACTACTCACCATAAAGAACATTCACACTTATTCTTGTGCCTACTACATACATAGAACTCTACATTCTAATATAAACCTCCACTCAAAATTCTCCTCACCAACCTTAAGGACCCATGACCATAACACAAGATACAGATCACTTTTTGATGTACCCCGTGTCCATAGCAACCTATGTAAGAATTCTATGCACATAAAGGACCCCAGAATCTTGAACTCATTACCAGGAAATGCTAAAATAACCTTGTCTGAAAATCAATTTAAGACTCTTCTCAAAAACCACCTACTCAACCTAAACTAAATACTCAAACTGTAAATTACTCTCAAAATGCTCACTGTTATTTTCATTAAGATAATTTAATTTTTACTATTATGTTTCCATCCTACTAAACACTTGTTACAATGTCTATCATCATTTTGTAATGAACAATGTATTATCATCATATCATAATTTGAACGATCTACCAATATAAACTCACTCAATTACTCTAATATTATGTTCATAGTATCTAAGCCATTAGATTAAGCTGCCCCTAATGCCAAAGCATGCCAGAGGCTCTCCTTGCACTTCAATTTATGATTGTAATGTAAACCTATGTACATGAGCAATGAAATATAATTGTATTGTATTGTATTATTACCCCCGTATGCAGTGTTCCCCCGAGTTTCGTACACCCCGGAAATCGTACAATTATGTAAGTATAATATTGTAAGTGATTGTGGAAGTGTATTTTTCGGGGGTCTGAAATAGACTAACCTACAAATAACAAAAAAGGCACAATACCGTGACTGGAACAATACACACACAACCCGCACATATAAAAGGGAGGAGCTTACGACGACGTTTCGGCCCGACTTGGACGTGAAATTTTTCCTTAAGGGAGTAAATTCGTTCGGTAATGGCGCTTGAGCAGGCTTCTGGAGTGAAGTTTTTACGAAACTCGGGGGACCACTGTACACTCTGTCATAAGCCTTTTCTACATTCATAAATCCAAAGAAAACTCCCTTACTTTTAACTAAATATTGTTCTTAATTGTGGTTTATTAAGCAAGTAATAAGGAAAAATGTCAGTTTTTTGTGATGCTGAATACAATGGAGGGCCTCAGAACATGATTATTTAACCCTTTCAGGGTCCAAGGCCATTTTTGGAAGGGGTGTGCTAGTGTCCAAGAATTTAAAAAAAAAAAATTCTTATTTTTTCTTATGAAATGGTAGAGAATCCTTTTTTGAAGGTAATAAAACAAAAAGTACGAAATTTGATTGAAAATTGACGAAATTATGCTCTCGCGAATTTTGATGTGTCAGCGATATTTACGCATCGGCGATTTTCCCGACTTTGACTCCCATTTTAGGCAAATTACATTATTCCAGTCGACCAAATTCTTAGCTATTTCACTAGTATTACTTCTATTCTATCGACTGAGCACAAGAAATCGCCCAGTCAACTGTTTCAACTCCAAAATAAAGTGATTGGAAATTGGTAATTTAGCCAATTTAACTCAAAGTCCAAAATATTCCAATTTCAAAATAGGGTGCAGAATAAACAATGCAGGCATTCCTGGCACTAAACTAACATTTCCTCTGTTCATTAGTTACGTTTTCAGTCTTTACAAATGAATTCCATTTTGATTTTTTATTCACATAATGAATTTTTATTCAAACCAAAAAATGGAAGATTTACTGTTATGCAATATTATAATAATTGTACAAATAATATCACCACATTTGTGAACGTATATTAGACGTGTGAGGTCATTTGTTTACTCTTGAACATCGGCAAAAATTTAACATTACCGCTACTTTGAGCTCAGTTTCAAGCCATTTCCAGTACTAAAACCAATCAAAATCATCTCTATATCTGTAATATATCTTCCATTCTATCAAATGAGACCAAGAAATCGCAAATATAACTATAAAAAGTATACGAAAAATCACTGCAAAGTCGCTGTTTTAATCGAAAATTACGGTTTCAGTTTTTTTCTCTCATTATGCACTGTGTGCTGCAGGATTTGTTTTATGTGGTGCACACTTACCACATAGATGTATTCTCTCATATCTAGGCCCAAATTTACCGCTCAAAGCTTATCTGAGTGAGCTGAGCTCATGACGTAGAACTACGGTTTGGACCCCAGAACTAAAAGCCGTAGAACTACGGCACGGACCCTGAAAGGGTTAAGAGTTTTCCTTAGCTTTGTGTGATTAACTTGGGATATATAAACTGTCATATCTGTGCACCTCTGCACAGATGGTGAAAGTTTTTTTTTTTTTTTGGAGGGGGGGGGGTCACCCTGCCTCAGTGGAACATGGCCAGCTTGTTAAAAAATAATAATAATAATAATAATTTGTTTATAAGAGAAGTTAATAGTAGTATTAGGAAGAGATATGAACCTATGAGAGCCCTAATAATAATATAATAATACAATTATATGTATATTTTATTTCTCTAGTTGGGAGATTCAGAAGAGAATGTGCAGAGGTTAGTAGAGGAATTTAAAGAATCTATATAAAAAAAAAGAGATGGAAGTTGGAAGTGAGTAGAAGAATGAGCAAAGTGATATGAATAAGTAGTAATGTAGGGAATGAAAGGTAGAAGACAGGATTTAAGGAAGGAGTGTAAATGAAGTGAATTTATTTAAATATTCCAGAGTGAAGGGTAATTTAAAAAATTTGCAAGGGTGTGGAAGAGTCTGTTGATGCAGAAATGTATCTAAAGTGTAGTGGCGGTGTCTATGTACATGAGTGTGAAGTGTGAATATTATGAAGGGAACAAGAAATGATACGGATAGAAGAAAATGTGGTGATATGAAAGAATAATGAGAACGAGAATGAGCAAATTGTGGTGACA
Organism: Cherax destructor; assembly: GCA_009830355.1. Classification (NCBI taxonomy): domain Eukaryota; kingdom Metazoa; phylum Arthropoda; class Malacostraca; order Decapoda; family Parastacidae; genus Cherax; species Cherax destructor. The sequence continues at coordinate 2,774 of WNWK01021678.1, read as the reverse complement.
TGAAATTATATGAGGCAATGAGAAGAAAACAGATGAACTCGCCAAATGTCACTTTTGAGAAAATCACCCACAGACTTTTGTAACATGTTTGCTGCAATATGATGTAATACAATACAATTTTTATTTCTTTATGCAGTACACAATCTAGTTTACATGTAATAAAACACTGGTAGGCACAAAAGAAAGCCACTAATTATGCAGTGCATTTCAGGCAAACTAATCCTAATGCTTTTATGGTACTTAAGATCTAGTAACTAACCATACAATTTTAATCAAGTTTGTCTCATTTTAAAGCAAATTTCATGAGCTTTATGTTGGTTTTCTCAGGAGCCAAGTCGCTTTTTTTTGGGCATGACCATATGGCTTTATTCTCAATGAGAAAAGCAGGGTAAAAGTGGTGAACGTAGATCTTAGTGATGTTTAATGATACTTGAAAGAATGGTGAACATTTTGGCATAGAAAATGCAATTTTGCTACTGGTGAATTCATGGTTTTCTTCTCAGTGCCTCATATTTCATAGAACAGTAGAAGAATTGTTGAGGTTAAGTATAATTGCAAAAGATTAGAGTAGATGTAAAAAAGGTAGATATGAAAGTTGTGATAAGTTTTGCAAATATAAGGGGGATTACCAATAGACCCCTGGCTGTCTTCAAGAAGGCGCTGGAGAAGCACGGACCCTGAAAGGGTTAACAGGCCATGAAAAATTAATTTCATAATTTGGAAGTTTCAGACAATTGAAAATATTGTACACCCCCCTCCCTTTATTTGTGCATTAATTAGTGTGTGAGTGAATGTGTGTTTGAGTTAATGTGTGTGTGAGTGAATGTGTGCGAGTGTGAATGTGTGCGAGTGTGAATGTGTGCGAGTGTGAATGTGTGCAAATGTGAATGTGTGCGAGTGTGAATGTGTGCGAGTGTGAATGTGTGCGAGTGTGAATGTGTGCGAGTGTGAATGCACTCACCTGATTGTGGTTGCAGGGGTCGAGACTCAGCTCCTGGCCCCACCTCTTCACTGGTCGCTACTAGGTCCTCTCTCTCCCTGCTCCATGAGCTTTACCATACTTGACATACACGGTGTACAGAGTCTTCAGTAATTCCTTACTGAGGTATTGGAACGCTATTCTCAGGTTTGCCAGGCGCCCATATGCTGCAGCAGTTATCTGGTTGATGCGTGCTTCCGGAGACGTGCTCGGTATTATACTCACCCCAAGATCTTTCTCCTTGAGTGAGGTTTGCAGTCTTTGGCCGCCTAGCCTATACTCTGTCTGCAGTCTTCTTTGCCCTTCCCTGATCTTCATGACTTTGCATTTGGCGGGGTTAAATTCGAGGAGCCAGTTGCTGGACCATGCGTCCAGGTCTCTTTGTAGTCCTGCCTGATCCTCATCTGATTTAATTGTCCTCATTAACTTCACATCATCTGCGAACAGGGACACTTCTGAGTCTATCCCTTCCATCATGTCATTCACATATACCAAAAATATCACTGGTCCTAGGGCTGACCCCTGTGGGACCCCACTCGTCACAGGCACCCACTGTGATACCTCATCATGTACCATGACTCGTTGTTGCCTCCCTGTCAGGTATTCTCTGATCCAATGCAGTGCCCTTCCTGTTATACATGCCTGATCTTCTAGCTTCTGCACTAATCTCTTGTGAGGAACTGTATCGAAGGCCTTCTTGCAGTCAAAGAAAATGCAATCAACCCACCACTCTCTCTTGTGTCTTACTTCTGTTACCGTGTCATAAAACTCCAGTAGGTTTGTGACACAGGATTTGCCTTCCATGAATCCGTGCTGGTTGTCGTTTATAATCTTGTTCCGTTCCAGGTGCTCCACCACATTCATCTTGATAATCTTCTCCATGACTTTGCATACTATACACATCAGTGACACTGGTCTATAGATTTGTGCCTCGTTTCTGTCTCTTTTCTTAAAAATGGGGACTACATTTGCTGTCTTCCATACCTCAGGTAGTTGCCCAGTTTCAAGGGATGTGTTGAAAATTGTGGTTAGTGGCACACACAGCGTCTCTGCTCCCTCTCTAAGGACCCACGGAGAGATGTTGTCCTGTCCCACCGCCTTTGAGGTATCAAGGTCACTTAGCAGCTTCTTCATCTCCTCCTCGGCTGTGCGTATTTCATCCAACACTTGTTGGTATATTCCTTGTTGGTGTACCCCTCTGTTCTGTCTTCCCAGAGTCCTTTCTGTCTCCACTGTAAATGCTTACTTAAATCTCATGTTGAGCTCCTCACATACTTCTTGGTCATTTCTTGTGAGCTCCCCATCTTCTTTCCTCAGCCTGATTACCTGGTCCTTGACTGTTGTCTTCCTCCTGATGTGGCTATACAGCAGTTTCAGGTCAGACTTGACTTTCGATGCTATGTTGTTTTTGTACTGTCGCTGGGCCTCCCTCATCTGTGTATACTCGTTTCTGGCTCTTCAACTAATCTCTTTATTTTCCTGGGTCCTTTGCCTTCTATACTTTTTTCATTCTCTAGTGCACTTAGTTTTTGCCTCCCTACACCTTCAGGTAAACCAAGGGCTCATTCTGTTCTTCCCATTATTTCTGTTGCCCTTGGGAACAAACCTTTCCTCTGCCTCCTTGCATTTTGTTGTTACGTAGTCCATCATTTTGTTTACTGACTTTCCTACCAATTCTCTTTCCCACTGAACCTCCTGCAGGAAGTTCCTCATACCTGTGTAGTCCCCCCTTTTGTAGTTTGGTTTCTCCCATTCTACTCCTGTTACCCTCGCCACTTGTAACTATGTATTCAAA